>VZSF01010563.1:35830-103423 GCA_013398295.1 Chionis minor | reverse complement strand
ACGACTTTTCCTCCCAATCCTTCCATCCGCCGCACGCAGCCCGATCCGGCGGGGCCTCCCCAGGGAAAGAATCCACCGGGAATTACCGGCCGGCTCTCGGGGAGACGGAGGGAATGCGAGGCGAGGCCGCAGGGTGGTGGCAGAGGCCCTTCCCGGCCCGCGGGATCCGGTACTGCCGCTCCCTTCCGCCGGTCTTCCCTTTCCCTTCATTCCCTTGAGGATCAACCCACCAGGAATCGCTTTTCGGGGCTCAGCCTTGAGGTCGGATTTTCCACCGGTGCGGTTCATGTTGCTCTTGTCATTGCTTTGTTTCTTTTTTTCCCTACAATTTCCTATTTTTGTTCTTTACTGTTTCGTCTCCATTCATGCCGCACGTCGGGATGTTCCTCCCAACCCAAGCTATCCCGGGATTCTATGTTGCGGTAGCGTGAGGTGGGTTCTTTCCCTTCCTCGTGCTTTTTTTGGATGGGATCCTAGCGCCTCTCAGTCTCCGCACCTTTCAGGCTCGCGTTCCCGAAGAAAGATCCCCACGGCTGGACGTTCCTCGTCCTTCAAAAGAAAACAAAACCCTGCAAAACACGGAAAAACCACCCATGTAAAGATCTGCAAAGCCCTGTGCTCTGCTTTGAGAAACCCACATCAATTTGTTGGCGTTTTGACAATTATTCTCTCACCCAAAGACCCCTCCCCAGCTGGAAAGGGGAATGGGGAAAAACAAAGAAACATGGGAGTTGAAATATAAAGAGAGTAACAGGATAAGACTAAATAATTAAGATTAATAATACTAAAGAACCAGTATTGATCCCCATACCAATATAAAATATACCAAGATTATCCTCAGCCCATTATATCAGCAGGAAGCTGTGCGTTCCCAGCAGGGGACACCCAGTGTGGGACACTGCGAGCGCTCTGGCTTTGGGAGGAAGGGAAGGGCTCAGGGCTCCGGCATCAGGGCAAGGAGTTGTCAGAGTCGCTGCCATCAAGGGAGAGAGAAATTGTCACCAAAGTCTCCAATTTCTATGGAATGTGCCGTTCATGGCGTGGAATAATCCTGTTGGCAGCTTGGGTCAAGTGCCCAGGTCTCGCTCCTCCTCATCCCTGCGCCTGATGAGCTGGAAAACACGGAGACCTTGAAACCCACACACCAGATCTGGCTAGAAAGTAAATATTTTCATAAATTCAGACACTGGAGTCTTCTAAAAGTGCAGTTTTTCGACGGCGTTAGAGATTAGTCCTGTGTCGCTCAAACCAGGTCACTCCAGAAAAAATTAGTGATGACGCAAGGTTTCCCGATTTCCTGATCCAGAGAGTCCTGACTTCTCCAAGTCAGGCTGAGCTTGGATTTTTGGCAGAACCTGCTCAGTTTGAGGTTTTTCTTTTGCTTTCCTGACGAGCAGCAGCTCCTCAAGGAAGAGGCAGAGGTGGGGACTGACAGGATGAGTCAAGCCACTTGTTGTTCCCAGGTGACTCGGGAATAACTCCAAGCTCATCCAAGTGGGAAGCAGCAGCTGGCAAGGCTGGCCAGGGAGAGGCCTCCCCTTGTGCTATTTTATTTTCTGGTAAAGGACTATGAGCAGATTGGTTTTATGTTGGTGGGTGCTTTTTTTGGATCCCAAATAAACTGGGAACAGCAGCGTATGTAAAAGGTAAAGGTTTCCTTTACAGAAACATGGACCTGGCATTATTGTTGCGTTCATTAAAAGGTTTCACAGTTTGCAGTACGCTGTCTGATCTTGACATAAAACGTGTTTGTTGTTTGTTTTTCTAATGCTAGCGATAACCGTATTCAAGGTAGACCCCTTGTTAATATTGCTGATAGCCTTTCTTGTGTGGTTTTGGTGGTTTTTTTGCTAACATGTCTGGTTGGTTTTGTATGACACAGTTGGCTGGGGAAGCGATCAAGGGATTGGAGGATTTGGAGAGGAACCAGGAATTAAAGCACAGCTAACGAACCTCATTCGATCTGTACGCACCGTAATGAGAGGTAAGGTGACGAGCTTTTGTTTAAAAAATCCCATCTGTAAAGTTCTGTTTCTGTGCATTAATGAAGTAACATTGGTATTTTGACTATTTTCAGAGCTAAAAATAAGAGCTGCTATTTCATAGAACCATAGGATGGTTTGGGTTGGAAGGGACCTTGAAGACCACCTAGTTCCAACCCCCTGCCCTGGGCAGGGACACCTCCCACCAGACCTGGTTGCTCCAAGCCCCGTCCAACCTGGCCTTGAACCTCCAGGGATGGGGCAGCCACAGCTTCTCTGGGCAGCCCCGGCCAGGGGCTCACCTCCCTCACAGGCAACAATTTCTTCCTGAGATCTCATCTAAATCTCCCCTCTTCCAGTTTGCAGCCATCACCCCTCGTCCTGTCACTACATGCCCTTGTAAGAAGTCCCTCTCCAGATTTCTTGTAGGCCCCTTTTCAGATACTGGCAGGGGCTGGAAGGTCTCCCCGGCGCCTTCTCTTCTCCAGGCTGAACCCCCCCAGCTCTCCCAGCCTGTCCTCACAGCACAGGGGCTCCAGCCCTCCCAGCATCTCCGGGGCCTCCTCTAGACCTGCTCCAGCAGCTCCGTGTCCTTCTGCTGCTGGTGGCCCCAGAGCTGGCGGCAGCACTGCAGGGGGGTCTCCCCCGAGCGGAGCAGAGGGGCCGAATCCCCCCCCGGCCCTGCTGCCCCCGCTGTGGGGATGCAGCCTGGAATGCAGGTGGTTTCTGGGCTGCCAGTGCACGGTGCCGGCTCATGGTGAGCTTCTCCCCCACCAACACCCCCAGTCCCTCTCCTGGGGGCTGCTCTCCAGCCATTCCCTGCCCAGCCTGGATTTGTGCTGGGGACTGCCCTGACCCAGGTGTAGGACCTTGCGTTTAGCCTTGTTGAACTTCATGAGGTTCGCACAGGCGGAATTTCTGCTTGTCCTTTCCAATCTGTCCTTCCTTCGGGTTCCTCCCTCCACCTGTGGGCTCTGCAGAGGAGGATGCGGGTCCCAGCTAAGGTGCCCTGAGTTTGATAAAGCGTAAAACATTCCCTGACACCAGCTCTGGCTTGTGGTGCCACTGCTGCATCTGGTCTTTCCTGGGAGTTTGGGAGCTGGGGGTAAAGCTTGGGAATCAGAGAGTGCAATTAGCTTCACCTTGGCTAAACGCAATTTTATGTGAAGTACGTGGGGAGGGAAATGTAATTCCTGGGATTCCCAAAGGTAGGCCAGGCTTGCGTGCCTGAAAGGATGGGAAAAAAAGCCCCAGAATCTTACTTTGTAAGTGACTGATAGTTTTTTACTATAAAGCACACCTCAAATTCCTTATGTAGGTGGTAACAAACAGCAATTAACAAATCTTGCCTGTCTTGCTCACCACACAGTAAAAACTGATATATTTCTCCTAAATTGCAGCAAAGCCAAGGACAGAAACTGACACTGAGATGGTTTTGTTTCATTTGAGGAAAGGATTGTTTGGGTCAAAGTTATAAAACGATGGGCCATATACAGATATTAATGCTGTTGCGTCCTGCGTTCTAGTATCCTAGGCTTTGGTCCCGTCTCCTTCCACTAATCCTGATTTTTGTGTAAGAAAATTCAGTTTATTTTTAAAATTTTGATTGATTTTGCTCCTTAAAAGGTAGTCTCCCAAGATAAGAAGTTCTGTCGCTTTGTGATGAGCAGAAGAAAATTTTCAGTTACTCTTGCTTTGTTTCGTTTTTTTATTTTTTCTACAGTGCCATTAATAGCAGTGAACTCCGTTACAATCGTTCTCCTCCTGTTGTTTGGTTGAAGATAGCTGGTGAAAATCTTTTGGGACACCCAAAGAAGCAAGTTGCTAACCATCACTGCTCTGAGTTTTTTCTGGGATCCAGCACGGTTTAGCGGTCAATTTGACATTCGACTTAAAATAATAAAGACACTCTTTCTATTTATCCTCTTTCCAAATGTTCACTCGCAGTTTCATTAAACAAGATTATGGGGATCAATGCCACAACGCTGCAAATATATATTGGACTTTGACAAGTTCTGTTGCTGCCTGTGAATAGCGTCGACTGTTTGGGTACGCGTTGTACCACGTTGCAATGTTTGTCGGTAGGATGTGGTTTTTAAACGTCTCGTCACTCAGGGATGAATTTCCTTCAGTACACTTCTCGAGTTAACTTTAAATTAAGAAAAACAACAGTGTGTTTGTATTTCAATTGGTACACGGTACTATCCAAGAGAATGCGAATTGGGCTCTGAAAACCTGATATAAATTATTGAAGTGCAGTTGTGAGATCGAGGGAGACAAAACTAGTCGAATTTTCCCGGTTTGATGGAGAACAGGCGTTTTCTGATGGTGTTCGACAGACATTTCCAATGAAGAATGTTTTGTGCTGATGGTAAAGTCGGTTGAAAAGAGGTGCGATTGCTATGCAAAACCTAAATAAGCTGTACCTAAAGCTGGGCAACTCTGTGTTAATTTAGACTAGCAGGTGATTTAGTGATTAGCATTTGTTACTGTTCTGTCAAGGGTTATTATACTTTTTAAAATATGTGTGTTAAACTTTCGCGTGGCGATCAGCGTGTCGGAGGTGGGGAACCGTTTGTATTCTGAGCTCCTTGGGAAATGTGGGAGGGGAGCACTGTGCCCTCTTCAAATGCAATTCTGAGTGAAAAACCTGCGCGTTTGCAGCCTCTTCTATTAGTGCTGCTTCTTCCCCCCACACCCTCCATCTTCCTTTATTAAATTAACAACTTCCTGAAATTGAAACTATGGGTATGACCTTGCAGTTCTGTCGCAGAGATTGTTGCTAATTGCTTTGGTACAGATCTTGTCTCAATTAAGGCTGCTGGGTTAGGTCTGATGTTGCGTAGCAAGTCTGAGTTGAAGAGGGCTGAATCTGATGTACCTTTTTAGAAAAGTTAGAAGCCTTATTATGTCTGTTCCTCTGCAAAAGTGTTGTATCTTATTTTTAAAGAGGGGAAGGCCAAAGGAAACCTGGCCGTTTCTTTATTTTAAAACAGCTTAGTTTAGCATCTCTTCTTTCGACGTCTTGATCACTAAAGCGTACACTGTTGTATACAAAGATAAATCTGTAAAATGTGTAAATGAATTTAATGATCTTCAATTGCAGTGTTTTGCAGAGTAGAGCATATCCAGGAGGAGAGTTTTATGTTGTTTCCTTTTTCTAGTGAAAACTTGTAAATAAATTCTGAAGTTTCTAAGTTAAACACTCATAACTGGCTTTATATCTGTGTACAGTGGGAGTATCTCAAACCTCAGCTTCATCCTGCTCCGCATACCAGTTACTGTTCCTACATGAAATACTGTTTTCGTATCCTTGTGGCACTTGTGTCATCCCTTCACCAGGAAGCTGTGTTTTGGTTTAGGTAGCAAACCTTGTGAGCCATGGTAACATTGGCCAGAGACGGAACAGGATCATGGCTGTGCTTTAAATTCTAGAGCAGGTAGATCTATTATAAAGTATTTCGTTATCATAATCTTTGTGTAATTTGGAGGTGACAAGGGTACCGTCTGGATCTGTTATTTTCATGTATCTGTCTTTAGTGGAAACTGGACAGTATGTGTGTGGAAGAGATAAAACATGGAATGTATGCAGGCCCTTCTTGTATTTTTGCAAAAATTTTATAAAAAAGCAGCGGATGATGTTTCCATTGCTGACACACTGGATTGGAGTACTGAATGGTTTGAAGCATAGCTCGCGTATCATCTCCTTTTCATATGTATTGACTGTTAAAATGCCAGTTCTTACTAAAATAAAAACCAGTGCTAAAGATTACAGGTAGCAGCTTTAAAAATGGGTGAAAAGTGATTTCCCCCACCTTCCTGTCCTCTCAGAAAGGCTGAAGGTCCAATGCATGGCTTACAGGGTGTGGGCAGATCACTTTAAAATCATTCAGGCATACACAGTAACAAGGAGCAGTGATTCTGTGCAGCGGGAATCCTGCATTTGAGGCAAAACTGGGACATGTTTTACCTGGCAGATGCAAAATAGTGATTCAAAGTGGGGCAGCAGCTGAAGATCAGGTCTCCCAGGTAATGAAAAGGGATGAGGGCAAAAGGGTAGACAGCAGGCAGGCAGAGGAAGGACCGCAGAGAGAAGCGTCGGGGGAATGACTATGCTGCCGCTGCCTCCTCGCATGGCTTTGAGCAGTTCTGCTGTGACTCAGGTTTAAACAAGGTGAAGCACCTCGAACCTGGCAGGGGCTCGGGTTCTTCAGTAACGGGGAATGTGGAAAAAAAAGTTTCCACCTGGCAAAGAGCTCCGTGGGGAAACTAGTCTGCAATCCAGCAGTCTCTTCGAACCACGCAGAGCAGCATCGCTCATACCTGGCACAGGAATGACAGTAACCAGGACGTTTTACAAAAGATCAGGAGGAGGACTAAGACCTTCCAGCGCAGAGTAACGGGCTCCAGCAAGGATCTGCAAACAGAAGGTGCTTTCACAGCCGTGGATCGTGGTACCAGCCATGGCTGGCTGTGCGGGGAAAACAAAGCTCAGGGGACGCTCTGCAGAGTCTTCAGTACAAACACAGGAATAAGGCATCAACTCTGTACTGTTTTTCTTGAAGGTTTTGTTTTGAACAGCAGGGGGACAGGCAAAGGGAAAAGTAAGAAGGTAACGGGTTTGTACACAAATAAGTGAATCTCCAACTCACTTTAATTATCCTTGACATCCCACCTTCGGTTGCAGTATTTATGAATTTAGAATTGTACTCCCTTATATACCTTGGGGTTTTTTTTAGGTACCATCACAGTACATAACTCTTAATGTATATCATACTAATTTATTTACGTGCCCCGATTTCTTACAAAATCCTAAACGCAACAGCTGAAAATCCAACTGCATCCACCCATGTGTTTTGTAGGCTAGGCCTCCGGCAGGCGAGCAGGTCTGCACTGCCACCACGGCGAGAGCCGTCTCCACAGACTGGGGCTCGCCACTGCTCAGAGCGAAGCGCAGCCTTTACAATTAACGCTGGCCTCCAAAATGTATGCACACACCTCGCTGGGCGCCTTCAGCCGGGCTGACCGGGCCGCCAGGGCCACGACGCGACCGTCCCTCCGCCCTTCGACCCCTCACCTCAGGCCGCCGACCCGCCCCCCGCTGTCATGGCGGTTCCCGCCCTCCGCGCTGAGGCGCCGCCCCGNGGGGAAGATGGCGGCGGCTGAGGGCGGGGAGGGGGGGAGCGGTTTGCCGGTCTCCCCTCTGGCGCGAGTGGGCCCGCCCGCTTTCATGGGGCGCGAACGGGCGGACGGAACCATCCGCCTCACGGGAAAGGGGGAGCCCGCCCAGCTCCGGAGTCCCCCGCCGGAGAATGGACCGGCCCGCCTGCCCCTTGTAAACCGCGGGGAGGGGCGGTACCATCTCCTGGGCCGGGGGGGGCGAGGTGGGGGGGAAGGATGTACCCTCATGGCCTTTCCGTCGCGGTGGGGTGAGGGGAAGGCGGCCATCCGTGTGGCGCCGGGGAGCTCCCGGCTCCCCAGGGGGCAATGGCAGCCCCGCAGGGGAGGCCGTGAGGGTGGGCCTGGGCCTCGCTGGCAGTTTCAGGGCCTCCGGCTTTGCTGCCCGGTTTGTGCCGTTGTCTGAGGGGGAAAGAGCCCCGTGAGGGGACGAGGCCCCTTCGCCCATGGGGTGCGTGCGCCTTGCTGCGTGCTTGAAGGGCATGTCGGGCCCCTCAGACCGCCACAGGCCGGGTGGGGATCGAAGGGATGGTCCATCGTGTCCTGGCCAGTCTGAATTATCATATACGGTGTCGTCCTGTTGGTGTAGCTGTGACGGTAGCGTGAAGGTCAGGTTCCCCTGATGTGTTGGGCTGCCATTTTGAAAACGGAGGTACTGAAGGATTTTTAAGGCTTTCTTGCTAGGCCATGAGCTTTATAGTTAAAGTTATGCTGAAAACTAGCTCAGCAAATAGCTTCGGTACTGGGAAAGAGTTAGATCCCTGACTACCCCTGGCAGAGGCCTTGCTGCAGCGTATAAAGCTTTACTTGCATTCTTAAGTTTCACTTGCGTCTCTGTAAATGTCCCTCCCCCTGCAAAGATAGTTTTAATTATTTGCTGGGCAAAACTGACAACACTACATGTAACTTCTTTCCTGGCGGGGTTAACAGATCTTGCGTGAAACTTGTTGGGCCTCCTGTATAAATTCCTGATAACAGGAGCTCGGGACGTTTGTACCTAGATAAATACCAGGGGACCAGATTAAACTCACTCCTTGTAACGTTCCAAAGCCAAAAGACTGATGTGCTAATTCAGTGACCGTACACAGACAAAGGAAACCCAAAGTTCAACGGGCAAACAGAGCCACAAAGACTACTTACTTTATCTCTCGACCCCTGAAGACCACTGAAGCAGTCAACTGCGCATGCGGAATGGACATTTACATACATTAATGAGTTCCAGGAAATCTCATGGATACGTATAACTTTGTTGAATATGAGCTTTGTGGTTTAGCTAGTTCGTTGGAGCACTCATGGTGGAGCTATCCCCAGTGCTGCCCAGCGCTCTGATAAAGAATACCTGCCTTCTAAAACTGCAAAGAAGTCTTAGAGGGTTTTCCTTATCAACTGACTTTTACGGTATCGACTGCCCGAATAAATACACTGAGAACAGGAGAACCAATGGAGAGCTAGGGTAAAAGAAGAATTAAAAAAAAAAATCCCAGTTCTGCTAACCTAGGGTATGTTGTCCCCATCCTTAGCTGTGCTGTCCATGCGAGTACGGTGCAGTCATGAGTCTTTGGGTAGAGAATTTATACAATAGCACCTTCTTCAGTTCTCTTCTTAATCTCTCTCAGCACTCAAAATTTCCTGTGCTGGGAGTTGAAGTGCCTGAGGGAAGAGAGGTTTTCTTGTCATGGAGATAATGTTGAGTCCTGCAAATTGCATTCTGTTCAGGCATTTTGTTTGGACAAAGTATTTTCCTCAGAGAAGATGTCTGAGGAATCCAGTCTCTTCTTTTCCCATGCAATTGATCAAGCTCCCTTAGGATTTCTGTTACCAGTTTGGTATCGTGGGCATTTAACTTGTAGCAACAGACATACGATAAAATAAGCATTTTTATTTATTTTTCCTTATTGCAGGGAACCAGCAGGAACAATGAAAGTGGAATCTCAAAGTTTTCTGTGCATTTGTCTTGCACCTGAGAGACATCAAATTCACATGATCTTGATCAGTGACAAAACAGTCTGAAAAGATAAAAATGTCCTGATAGAAACTCAAATTTATTAAGACAGGTTCTAATAATGGTGTTGACTACTCGTGTGTGTTTCTCAAAAGTACATATATGCTACATGTTGTGTCTGTAATCAAAAGGGCTCGACATAAAATCGTGATGACTTGCTAGTGGTGACGAATCAGGTAGTCGTTACCGTCTGGCAAACAGGAGAAAAGTTTCCCTGTTGGACATTTGCTAAGAAATAGCACAGCAAAATTCCTTGTGGAGCAAAATACAGCACTTGCAGCACACCTAAGAAATACTAGTTTCTGAAGGCAGCTTTTTAGCCAGATGGTTTGCACATAAGCTCACTGCTTTCTTCCCTGGTGCCTTTACCCTTTGAATGCTGAGAAAGGAGTAACCCTTTGGGGTGCTGAGTATCCTGGAGCCCTGAGAGCTTCCAGGCTAAATACACGCTGGCACACAGGCAGTCAACCACTGAATAGGCTAAGAATTAAGGCACCTGAATTGTGGGCTGGAGCACTGTAGATCTCGCTTACGAAAATAAAATTAACAATATCCACTTTTGCAGAGCATTTTGAGCTTTATAGTTGGAGCACTGCATCATCGCTTAGTAGTATTGTATTTATTTTTACTTGAACAGCGCCACTGGTGTCGATGGGACTTGCCAAAATGTGCTTGCTGAGGCCTTGAACCAGCAATACCAGACCTAATGATCCTCTTCCCAACAGCCTTAGTTGTTTAGAGAATTTTTTGACGCGCACAAATAAAGGCACTTAAAAACAAATAGCACCTGATTTCCATATACAGACTCTTTGGGAAAATACCACCCCATCAATTATGTATTTTTTTTAAACACTGCCTTTTATTTCTCTGTCTAAAGGGGCCCATTTAATACTGCGAGTAATGTTCTGAGTAATACCGGGCTTGGCACAAATGAGGCGCTTAACTGAGTTCCTTATTTTTATTATCCATTGTCTGCTAACCAGTTTTTTGTTGTTTCATTTATTTGCCTTTTCCCTGGGGAAGGAAGGATGGCAGCTCGGCGTGCGCTGAAAGCTGTCTTGGTGGATCTCAGCGGCACACTTCACATTGAAGACTCAGCTGTGCCAGGCGCGCAGGAAGCTCTTAAAAGGCAAGCTACCTTTTTCGATTTCCTCTGGTCGGTTGTGTCAGCACAAAGATGCTGCTTTAGGTAAACGGGGCTGAAGCTTCTGCCTTTTTATGCTGTCATAGGTAAGCAAATACTCAGCCAAATTCTCCTTTTACTTACACCCATATTAATACCAAGAGAAATCAGCCAATGGCCTAGATACTGAAAAGTTGCCACGTATCACCCTAGCCCCCACAGCTTTCCTGTGCTGCTCACTGGCTCTTTTCTCGGTAGAAAAAGACAGTATTCAGAGTGTTTTCACTAACTCGTATGGGACCACAGCCTTAGCCAAAGTGGAAAGTAGTTAAGTTAACCTGAATTACCCCATTTACACCAATGTTGCTTCAGCTGAGCTGTTCCTTAGTGCTTTGTTTAACTACAAGATCCTGATTGTCTGAGCCCTTTGACCGTGGTGAGCTAACAGAGAGAATAACTTGGTCTAGCGAGCAAGGCATCTTTTGCAGGGTTCTTTTTGCATTTGGTCTTTCAGCTGAGGCTTGCCTTTGAGGCTTGCCTTTATTATTTTAAAATTTTCTTTCTGCTAGGTAAAAAACCTTGGCTGTTTTTGAGTTTGAGAAACACTTGATAAGACAGCCCATCTACTGTAGGAATTTCAACACATTAATGAACAGGACAGTTAAGTATCTCTCTTCTGATGAAAGGGTGCCTAAAGAAACCGAGGTGTAGTAAAATGGCTTAATCTGACCGAGTCAGTGGCGAAGTAGGATACACAACCCCAGGGATCTTTGTGCTATGTTTTGACATTGTTTCCCTGGAAAAGACATCTTGCAGTGGATGAAGAAAAACACAAAGTGATACACGCTGTTGTGGTGAGGACACCTTAAGATGCTGGGACAATAAGAGTTAAATGGGGAAGAGGAACAGGGTTGAATTAAGGATGAGAAGTTTTTACTGGGGTTGTATTGGCTGCTTTGATTTTTATAAAGCTAGGCTGTTGCTCAGAGGAAAAGTTCACAGAGGGATTAGGAAACTCTGCATTTCTTTTTACTAATAATTCTGTGGAAATAATTGTCTCCTAAAGATGTAAAACCTGCTGAAGTGCTGGGTGCTCTTGCATTACCCTTTCAGTCCCTGGACCTTGTTTGCTTCGCGTTTTGTGCTGTAGGGAGAACTTGTGCCAGGTGAGAGTCTCGAAAATCCATATACATACAGCAGTGCTGATATTGTTGAGAAGAGCTTGGTAGCTGGCCCGTCTGCTGCTCACCTCCAGGCAGTATCTGGACAGAACAAATGGCTTCTGTGGAATCACAAGACAAACTGTTTTCTAAAGCCCCTGATTCTCCTTTGATCTTCTGCTTGGTTCCTCCTGAGCCTCGTGCAGGCCCTGTACTGGCTTTGGCAAGGGATAAGGCGCAGAGAGAGCCTGGTGCTGTTTGTCAGCTTGAACCTGCTGCCGTAGATATGGAGAGCAGGTGTCATTTCGCCGCAGAGAACAGCCAGGTCTTTTTGATTAGAGGTTTGAAAAAAAAATAGTAAATTTTCTCATGGTCTTTCCTGCTAATCCATGTCATTGTCCTTCTTAAAGGGAAGCTGAAATGAGTGGCATGCAGCTTGCTTAGGGAACAAATGGATAGATTCCATTTTTAGTGTTACTTCTCAGTATTGAAATCCATAGGAAAAAAAAAATTATTAACAACTAGGGGACTTTTTTACCAGTTCCTGATTGTGAAGGGTCAGCGTATCTGACAGATAAGAGATAGAAGTGGCAGGCGCAAGCAAGTCTCCAGCATTGACCAACTTCATTCTGCAGTTCTCCGTGCAGTCCTGAAGCCAGTGTTTGTTTCTATAGCAACAAAGAGGTAAAGTGATGGTGGGGGAATAATTAAAGGGAATGCTGTTGAAATTGTCACTTAAAATTATTAGATTGTTTGATAGCATATAGTGTCGGTGTAGGGCAATAATGTGGTTTTATGCGATATGGGTGTTCCTCAGTAAAGGGAGGAATGGCTGCAAAAGCTTGACGTGGAATTGCTATGCAGGTGACGCAGGCTCCTAGAGAGCATCCTGCATCTCTGAATGAGCCACAGCTGCGGTGAAATTCACTCGGCACGTGGAGTTCAATATATTCATTTAGAAACAAGGTTCTTTTTGGTTGGTTGTTTTGGTTCAGGATGCTGTTGATCCAGAATACCGGGCTGGTTTATTTATTTTCTAGTTTGAATTAAAAAGGCTTTTCAAACTAGTTGTTGTTGATCATAGATGTGTTTGCTACTGTGAAGATGGAGTTTGGAATCACCATTTTTCTCCAGACTTTTCCTGGTAGAAGCAAAGCAAAGGAGATGTGGTCTTGTTCTGGGAGCTGTAATTCTTGCCATCTGTTTCATGTCACCTTCCAGTCCACAGACCTTAACACCCTCATGGTTCTTGTGTGGCAAGAGCCAGTACCTCCAGAACCAGTACACTGGGATGTATACAGTCTTTTTGCTGTCACAAATCTGGGTTCTTTACCTGGTGTGCAAGCCAATTAACACACAGAGTAGAAGTACTTCCAAGGTTATTCCATTAACGCGCAGAAATGAGGTGCTTGTCTAAAAATGTGAGCACACCTCGGTTTCAAAAATCTCCACTTTTATACATTGGTTATTAACTGTTCAAACAATTGATACGTATTGATTGTTATTATTTTTAATGATTGGTCAAGATTTTTTTGCGTCCCGTGTAAATTAGTCCACAGACTGTCTTCGTCTTCTGTTGTACTGTCTGGAGTAGGTGGTGTCATTTGGGTAGACGATAAATGAGTCGATGGTCGTGATCTCCCCTTGCCGAAATTACCTTTTACCTATTTCTGCTCTAATCTTGCCAGTTCCAGGCAGTTTTCTTGTTTTGCTGACCAGGCCTACAGTTCATCGCTCTCTTGATAGGGATATCCTACTCCTCAACAAAGCTGCTTTGTCTAGTGGTTAGTACCTTAACTGAATCGCAGATAAATCATGTCCAGTTACTATCTCTCTATTTTAATACTAGGTAAATAATTGAATAGGGTTGGGGCTGTATATAGAACTCCAGCAGCAGCAGGTTTCCTTAGCTGCTTCAATTACATTTTATATTTCATTTTTTTAGTTAATACCAATTTTACTACAACATTTTCATCTGCAGCCTTTAGACAAACGGTCCTTTTTCAGCCCCAGAGAGACGTACGAGTGTGTAAATAGAGGGACGCTGCGGCCAATTTGCCTTTGCTCTTCACCCATCAGGCTGCGCGGCGCTCCAGTTACCATTCGATTCGTGACGAACACAACGAAGGAGTGCAAGAGAGACCTGCTGGAGAGGCTGACCAAGCTGGGATTTGACATTGCAGAAAACGAGATCTTCACATCGCTGACAGCAGCCAGAAATCTTCTGGAGCAAAAGCAGGTGCGGCCTCTCCTCCTGGTGGACAATAAGGCCCTGCCTGATTTCACAGGTGAGGTGGTTGGGAAATGGCATGGGGGATGTTACTGAACAACTAAGGAAACATAGTGCTCTGTTTTGTAGAATGACAATCATATATATCACTAGCCAATGTGGAACCCTCCAGAGTCATAAAGATCCTTTTTTTTTTTTTCTGAATTAACATTAAACAGTCTGAAGTCGTAGCTTCTTGAGGAGTAGTGAAAATGGCAGCCAAAGCCTTCAAATGGTCAGGAATTCAGGTAAAACTCAATACTTTTCATGAATTTCTAGTATAAAAAAAAATAATAGTTACTACTAGATCACTGGACACTTACTGCACCTACCAGTGGTGATTTGTTTTATAGCAAGGATGTTTGTTGGAAATCAGGTTTCCCTCAGCTATTGCACCGAGGTTTTACTTGTAAAGAGCTGAAAAGCCAATGTGTAGGCACACACAGGAGACTATTTCTCTTGTAATGGATTATTATTAAATGTAAAATCTCCAGGTAATTATTACTTATTTTTTATTGAACATCTAGGTCTCACTCCATGTACTTAGATACCTTTACTGGTGAAAGAAGGTTTATCATCCTGACTTCTCTGCATTGATATCTCTAAAGACCTGGTTAAAACTTGCTTTACTTTCCGATGTTCCCATTTCCCTCCCTCAACAATAAGGGGAGTAGGAGATGATATATTCTAACTTGGACATGTCTGGCAGGTGCCTGAAGCTGGGACAGTTAGTCTTGTTTCAAGACTAGTGAAGGTACCCACATTTTTAAAATGCTCAGAGTTGAAAATTGTATCCTGTATATTCAGTCTTTCATTTGAAGTCAAGGTAGCAAAAATGTGGCTGGGTTGCCACTGCTCCCTGGCCTTTGCCTTGTGAACTGAAATCCTTATGGTTGCGTAATTCTGATCTTGCTGGGAGCTGGACATTGCCTGTTGAATTGTAGTGCTGTAGTCTGGTCAGTAACCTTCAGAGAGATAAGTGTTCAGGAGAAAAGCCTCCGTGGACGCTGAGAGTGATGAAACCTGGTCATCTGTTCTACCTAATGTCACATCCAGAGAAACACGCCCCTAGCCATATTCTGTATTGGTGTTCTCGAGGAGGCTTTCTTGGGTGAGAAACAGCAGAGGCAGCGGCTGTTTCACTGAAGGTACTTAAGTCAGTTTAATCTCCTTGTATTTGAGATCTTTCTATCGGTTTTACAGTAGCTGATGCTAATTTTATAAAAGATGGAAAAGACGGGTATCGGTGGAGTGCATTGGTGGTGTTATCTGTATTGCTTGCGTCTGGAACGGATTGTTTTGTTTCTTTTTGCTACAAGCGTTTTGGCTCACATTCTCTCAGTGCTGATCTTGAAACGTTTAATTACAACGGAGAATGCTTTAAATTCCTCTTAATGGCTGCTGTTGAACTATTCTTGGTTAATCTCTCTATAAAGTTGGTCACAGATGGATGAACGTAATGCACTCCTGGTTAAAGGTCCCAGATGCTTTTGGGTGGTGTCTTAAATCCACACAGCGTCTCTGAGTGTAGGTTTTGCTGTCTGAGATGACTGAAGGACACACGGATAGCTGAAGGAGACATCAGCCAACAGGCTGCGATGAAACCAGCACCTGTAGTTGTCCCAGTAAAGGTGTAGAGGATATGCTGTGTGAAGGTGGAACAAAACCCCCAGCAGCTACAGGACGCAGCTGATAACTTAAGCTGTCATAAAACTTTCTGCTATTCCCGTTTCTCCTGTAGATGATACTCTGCTTCCGTTGCTGGTTCTGTTTAGAGGAGGCACTGCCGTGTAAAACCAGTCACGCTCCTCCGGAGCAGTTCAGGACAGAGGAGGCGCAAGCTGTTCTCGAGGAGACTAATCCACATTTAAAAAAAAAAAAAAAAAAGACCTTCCAGAAGACCCCAAACTGCTGTGGCGTAACAACTTCTAGGTCATGCTGCAACACCACACCATCTCTGCCATCATAACCAGACCGATACGTAGAACAACAGTGAGCCATTTTACCCTAAGTGGAGTTTTCTGTGACTGGAGGCAATAGAAAAACCGGATGGAATTCACTAGTCTTCTTGCTGTATTGTCTTACAAAGCGGATTAACATAGGTAGAAAGAGATTCTCAGGAAACAAAAAGTCATTCAGCTACAGTGATTTGTGCGGTCTGCTGCGTTGCGGTGGAAGCAGTGGGAGAGTCACTGTTCGACAGTCGCTCTTAAGACTATCCAGCTGCAGCGTTGCCTTCATCGTGAAGGGTGGCAGAGTCTGGATAGATGGACACCTTTTCCACAGATGCTCTCCTTGTTTCTAAAAGACATAAAACTAGGCTGTCTGATGTGTTTGTGTCAGAAAACGCTCGCTTTTGCTGTGGAGTCATTAATTGCACTTGTTGACTGCTAAGTATGAGTAAAACTCTGTTCGCTCAGAGTCCTGTTTTGATTTTCCAGGCATAGCCACCGATGACCCCAATGCAGTGGTGGTAGGACTGGCTCCTGAGCACTTTCACTATGAGATGATGAACAGAGCATTTCGGTAAGTCAGCTCCTCCTCGTGGCTTTCTGAGTGGTGACTGTCTTGTACTGGGCTCTGTACCTCTCCATGGGTGAGGAAATCCTTCTTGTATGGGGAGCAGAAGGTGGTAGCAATGTCACCATTACGTAGTGTTGTTATGGTGTCTTCCTCTGTGTCAGAGAGAGAGCCACTAACCCTGGTGTGTTTCCCACAGCATCCTCAGAGGCAAGCTTAGGAAATGTGGGTTAGATGAATGGAGAGTGGGGTGGATTGAAAACTGTCTGTCGGGGAGAGCTCAGAGGGTTGTGATCAGTGGCAGAGTCTAGTTAGAGGCCCATGACTAGAGGTGTTCCTCAGGGGCCAGTACTGGGTCTAGTTCTGGACTACCCGCTTCACGAAGGACAGGGAACTGCTGGAGAGGGGACTGCAAAGGGCTACAAAGATGATGAGGGGGCTGGAACATCTTTCTTATGAGGAAAGGCTGAGGGAGTTGGGTCTTTTTAGTCTGGAGAAGAGGAGACTGAGGGGGGATCTCATAAATGTCTACAAATACTCAAAGGGAGGGGGCCAGGAGGAGGGGGCCAGGCTTTTTCCAGTGGTGCCCAGTGACAGGACAAGAGGGAACGGGCACAAACTTGACCATAGGAAGTTCCATCTGAACACGAGGAGGAACTTCCTTCCTTTGAGGGTGTCCGAGCACTGGCAGAGGCTGCCCAGAGAGGTGGTGGAGTCTCCGACTCTGGAGACAATTAAAAACCCGCCTGGACGCCATCCTGTGCCACCTGCTATAGGTGGACCTGCTCTGGCAGGGGGGTTGGACCAGATGATCTCTAGAGGTCCCTTCCAACCCCTGACATTCTGTGATTCTATTTGGGTCCTTAACCATGAAATTCAGGCAGTCCCGTCCTGTTTCTCCTAGCTTTCAGGCTGTAAATAAACTGTAGAAGTACAGTCACGGTTGTCATTGAGGTGGAAAAGTCAGCAATGCTTCAAGAAGAAATACACAAACCCAAGGATGGTGGGAAGTATTTGGGAGACAGCTTCTACATTCAAACTTCGGAGCCTTCGGAGCCAAAATATTATACGGAAGGAAATCTAGTATTTAGGGCAGATTATTCCTTATTTGTCTAATGCAGGTTTTCTAGCAATATCTTCTGAAGCATCTTGCGCTCAGGAGCAGTCAGCACAATATGCTGGGCGAGATGAACTATGGATCAGATTTGGTCTGTCTTATTTCTAAAGCTTATTGTTTTGTGTGTCGGTTAAGGGGTAAATCAGCTAAAATTTATCTGTGACTGTACGTGAGCGAGGATGCAGCAGTGTGTGCAGAGGTGCACAGCTGTGTGTCCTTCTCTCTAGTTCTAGCTCAGCAGAGAACTCTTGGTTTTTAACTTGAAAAAAGCCTTGAGCTCCAAAGACTTTAACATGAGCCTGTTGCTGAGTTTCGCCCCGGTGATGTGCCTTGTGTCTGCTGTGAAATGCGCAGAGAAGGGTCGGCTGAGCATTCCCCTTACCCTGCGCCCCGACAGAGCCTGCTGTGCCTCCGTCTCATTCCCCCGGGAGCTCTGGGAGCCCGCTGTCCTTCAGCGGCGGTTTAGGCCAAGCTGACCAGCCTGGCGTTGTACTGGAGGAGGAGACCCACCTGCACAGCTCGTCCCGACGGCGGGAGTGCTGACCCCCCTGAGCAGCTGGTAACCAGCTTTCAGTGCTGTCTCGGAGCTAGAGGATGCCTGGTGACATCCCGCCTAACTCCACGCTCTGCTGTGATACGTGCGAGGACTCCTTTCTGCTCTTCGCTCATGGGGTGGCGGTTGGCACGCAGTTTTGCACCTTGGACTTTGAAAAAAGCCCTGATCTTGAGCACCTTAATCTGTGTTTAGAACCACTAGATCCAAAGAGGGAGTATGAATTACTGCTCACCAGGGTCTTGCCGAGGCTCCTTGGAGTAGGAAGCTGATGTTGTCCCCACCTGCGTGCCAGTTCTGTGTCATAAGAGCATGTATTGACCCAAACTGACTCTCTGCCTGCCTCATTAACGCACGTTGCCAATGGCATTGATTTTAGAGTTTTACAGCACACTCAGGAGTGGACTCTAATTTCACAACTGCGTGAATTTAACCCATCATGTATTCGAGTGCTTACATGATTTTATTTATTGATAATTTCGGTCGTAAATATATTAGCTGTCGAATAACAGTCATTAGCTGCCCTGGGCTGGAGACTGGGACACTTAAAACAAGAAACCAGTCATCCCATTCGGAGTCCCTGAGGGCCCCAGGCTTCCGCAGGCTGGCACACGTGGGAGAGCCTGCAGAGTTGGCCCTGTGGTGTGGGCGAGGTTATCTGGGCTGGATTTGGGCTTTCTGCATTACAGACAGAATTGGACACTTGCTCCAGTGGTGGAAGGGAGTTGCTGAAGGCCAAACCAGCCCCCTGCCGTGGGCACGGCGCGGCCTTGTAGCCCAAAAGGGACGTGTATTGGAGGGGGTAGTGTGGAGCGCACGCTGCCTGAGCGTCTGATAGCCGGGGCTGCCTGGGTGGTGCAGCCGAGCACTGAGCAAGGCTGAGTCCTTCAGCTCACCTCGCCTTGTGCAGACACGTCCCCAGCCGCTTGGCTGACTCGCCTGCCTGGAGGAAGATTTCATCCTCTGTGAATCTGTCCTGGATTTGCCTGCTCTTTTCCTGGTCCTGTGTTTCAGGCTGGGCAGAGCCCCTACGATGGGCTGCGGCTGATCTTTAACATCTCACTGACTCCATCTGGGCTTTTCCACTAGTCCTCTCTTGAGGGTAAACTGTTTTGCAGGTGTCGGTTTTGTTGTGTCCAGTTCTGGGCTCCCCAGTTCAAGAAGGACAGGGAACTGCTGGAGAGGGGACAGCGAAGGGCTACAAAGATGATTAGGGGTCTGGAACATCTTTCTTATGAAGAAGGCTGAGGGAATTGGGTCTTTTTTGTCTGGAGAAGAGAAGACTGAGGGGGCATCTCATAAACGTCTACAAATACTTACAGGGAGGGTGCCAGGAGAAGGGGGCCAGTCTTTTTCCAGTGGTGCCCAGTGACAGGACAAGAGGCAGCAGGCTCGAATATAGAATCATAGAATCACTTGGGTTGGAAGAGACCTCCAAGATCATCGAGTCCAACCATAACCTGCACTACCAAAAACACCACTAACCCATGTCCCTCAACACCATGTCCACCTGTCTTTTAAATACCTCCAGGGATGGCGATTCCACCACTTCCCTGGGCAGCCTGTTCCAATGCCTGATAACCCTTTCGGTAAAGAAGTTTTTCCTAATATCCAACCTAAACCTCCCCTGGCACAACTTGAGGCCATTTCCTCTTGTCCTGTCACTTTTTCCTTGGGAGAAGAGACTGACCCCCACCTGGCTATAACCTCCTTTCAGGTAGTTGTAGAGAGTGATAAGGTCTCCCGTCAGCCTTCTCTTCTCCAGGCTAAACAATCCCAACTCCCTCAGCTGCTCCTCATAAGACTTGTTCTCCAGACCCCTCACCAGCTCCGTTGCCCTTCTCTGGACACGCTCCAGCACCTCAATGTCTCTCCCATACTGCGGTGCCCAAACCTGAACACAGCACTGGAGCTGTGGCCTCACCCGTGCTGAGTGCAGGGGCACCATCACTGCCCTGCTCCTGCTGGTCACACCATTCTTGATACAGGACAAGATGCCATTGGCCTTCTTGGCCACCTGGGCACATGCTGGCTCATCTTCAGCCGACTGTCCACCAGGATGCCCAGATCCTTTTCTGCCAGGCAGTTTCCAGCCGCTCCTCCCCAAGCCTGTGGCGCTGCCTGGGGTTGTTGTGACCCAAGTGCAGGACCCGGCACTTGGCCTTGTTACACCTCATCCCATTGGCCTCAGCCCATCGATCCAGCCTGTCCAGATCCCTCTGCAGAGCCTTCCTACCCTCAGGAAGCTCCATCCGAACATGAGGAGGAAATTCTTTCCTTTGAGGGTGGCAGAGCACTGGCAGAGGCTGCCCAGAGAGGTGGTGGAGTCTCCAACTCTGGAGACATTCCCAACCCGCCTGGACGCCATCCTGTGCCACCTGCTGTAGGTGGCCCTGCTCTGGCAGGGGGGTTGGACCAGATGATCTCCAGAGGTCCCTTCCAACCCCTGACATTCTGTGATTCTGTGAAATATTACCTACTGGCTGCATTTTCTTCTCGAGCCTTATGCCGTGTCCTTTACTTTATTCCTTGTCCTTTAGTGCTCAGATAATTAAGTCACTTGGGATTTGCATTGCTCACAGCAAAACTGTAAGGTGAATCTGATTAAATGCCGATATCTGCGGTGCAGATGCCTGTATCTGAGCTGGTGACCTGGGCTCCTGAGGGAGAGAGGAGGCGCTTGTAAGGCATCATTCATTTTTCCCCTAGTAGTGCTTAAAATAGGACAGTTGAACTGTGCCCTAGAAGTGCTTTTTCCTCTCCGCTGACTGTGAAGAGCCCAGGCTGACTAATTACCTGGTAGGCAACTGCTGAGTTGATATCTAACATTAGGTTAGGTAAGTCTAACCCAATACGAGTCCCGAAATGAGATACTCAGAGTAAGGCCGTTCTCTAGGCACCGTTTGAAATGACTGACACTAAATTTCTCTTTTTGTATACATGGGATTTTGATGCCACGTTGAAAAGAATTCTCTCAGGTGAGATCGTTCCTGTGAACTGCTGAATGCGAGTGGTTGTGGTGCTGCTGTCAAATTACATTTCCCTGTGTCCTAGAGGCATCCTCCCATCTGGCTGCTCACACATACACATGCCAGCTCTCTTCTTGTTGAGCTTGCTTTGGAAGGCATTGCTTTGTGATAATTAAGTGAAATGAAATATTATCGTTTACGTACAGCTCAGAGTTACCCAGGCTGCTCTGGAAGCATGGGGGAAGGAGCAGACCCCCTCCGAGGAGCGTACAACTCGCCTAAGCCAGCCTCTTTGAGCAGAGCCGCAGCAGAGCTCCAGAAAGGCAGTGAAAGGGGCAAAGCAAGATTTTGTGGGTTTTCTTGATGGCCTTTTTTTGTTGTTTGTAAATCAGGCAGGGTTAAGGCGAAAAGAAACCCTGCTTTCTGCCCTGAAGATAACGGCCAGCGTTTCCCCTCTATCCCCCAGCTTTGCTAAATACATTCCTGCCTGTTGTGATAAAGACTGGAGTTGCCTGCAGTACCTGAAGAAGGTGCTGTGAAATGGAACTTTTACAGATACCACCTGGAGGGCTTTTGTTGGGGCTGGGGAAGGGGAGGACTGCGATAATGTTGCTGCGCTTGGTCGTACCTGGAGGACTCCTCCAGTGCAGCAGCTACGCAGGCTTCCCTTGGCTGCAGGACAGGTAGCTGCTGTGTCTGCTGTAAGGAAAAACTACCAGGTAGGTAACAGAAAAGGAAGAGTGAAAGATTAGGATCCGATTCTGTGAAAGCAAGGCCTTGTAAACTCCAATTTACGACTTTGCTGTCATGGATCCGCTGTTGAGCAGTGGAAGGTGGGAGGATCTGGGCTGTTGAGCAGGGAGCAGTTCCCAGTTTCAGCCTGCCGCTGCACTCCCTTCCTGAGGCTCCCAAGTGCTGTGCCCAGCCAAGACCCTCCTGTAATGCCACCGACCCGTGTTCTGTGAGCTTTTTATTGTACTCGGAAGTGTAAGGAATCCAGGGACTTGTTGCTTTGAACTGTCGTCCACTTGGAATCTTTGGTTCCCAATCGCAAAGAGCTCAAATCCAGTTTTGGTTCTAAAAGGCTCACTAATAGCGTTAACTGGGGAATTTGGTGGGATGTGAACATGCCTAATATCTTTGTGCCTTTTCATGTAACTTCACATTGTAATTCCTCCAATGTCAAAATATAAAATTAAGGTAAAATCATTTATCCCTGTATCTGGGCCTGACCTGAACACTCATGTCTGCTGGAAACACGTAGCTCTTCGGCTGTTAGAGGCGATACCAACAGCCCCAAGAGCTGCTGGGCTGTGGATTTCCTGGCAGCAGCATCCTGAAAGCACTGCCGTATTCTCAGTCCAGGCAAGGAGGTTAAGGCTCTGGCCATCAAACTGCTACCTACAGCTGCTATCTGTGGTTAATGTATTTTAAAATATTTACATGGGGAAATCAGATGGGTTCTAATGTTAGGATGTTTGTCCTAGTGAAAAGTGAGGCTGCTTAGAGTAATGGACCTAATTGCATGACGGATACAGACAGGATTTAAAAATAGTTACCTGCTAAAATCCTCAAGATAATAAATTCTCTATTTGGGGGATTTATTAGCTGTTTCTGGGGAAAAGGAAGGAAGGAACTTTATTTAGCTCTCCAAATGAATTGCTTGTGTTTTAATTTGGGGCTTCATGAAAGTCAGTATCATCAGCTTAAATGAAAGCCAGATCAGGCCTTCAACTGTAAATATCATTTCTTTAATACCATTTTTGTATTATATATAATTCTTCTTCATTCATTCTTTAGGTTGATTTTGGACGGTGCTCCTCTTATAGCTATACATAAAGCCAGATATTTCAAGAAAAAAGACGGCTTGGCTCTGGGACCCGGACCTTTTGTATCTGGGCTGGAATACGCGACGGACGCCAAAGCGACAGTGGTGGGGAAGCCAGAGAAAACCTTCTTCCTAGAAGCTTTGCGGGGGACTGATTGTGCCCCTGAGGAGGCCATCATGATTGGTGATGTACGTGGGGACCAAATACTGTATCACCTGCTTGTTCATGTAGTGCTCGTCTCCACTGTGTGTCGTGGTCTCCAAAATGCCGTGAACTGGTCTTTCTAAAAGCGCTGGGATTAAACGAGGGGGGAAAATTGAACCGTCAAAACTTGTGGGATTTAATGTGTGGTCCATGGGATTAGTTGTCATACTTCAGTCCCTACCTGAAAAGCGCGCAGTAAATCATTCCCGTGACAGTTTGTCTAATAGGTAGCTAAAAGACTTGACTCCGTGTAGGTGCTTCTGAGTGCCTCGTCAGTGATGTGCAAAGCAGAGAGCGTCATGAAAAACTTGTTATGAAATAGCATCCGTGACCGCTAACCACCTGATGTCCTGTTCTGTCCCAGGACTGCCGGGACGACGTTGGTGGCGCCCAAAACGCGGGCATGCGTGGGATTTTGGTACGGACCGGTAAGTGCTCGGTGGAGCGGCTGTTTCAGGAGACGGTGGTGCGTTCGGTGACCTGGCCCTGGGTACGGGCAGCACCCGGCCCCAAAGCCAAGGTTCGCCCCGAGCCCTGGGTCGAGCCCTGGTGCTTCGCGAGGGCCCTCATTCCTGCGGGTTGTCACACCAAGGGGCTGCTGGAACGCCCCCGGTTCACCCATTCGTTTTGGGTCGATTCAGCAGATGGGTTTCCTCAGCTGTAGCGTGACAGCCGTAGATTGCAATTAAGTCAGGATAGGCCATAAAATATATTTAATGTGTCAACAGCAGGGCTAGAGCACAGACCCCAGACTCATAGCAGGATGACAGGAAGTAACAGATGGGGACGGCTGATCTTGTAGGTGTGAATCTTTTGCTCTAATGGCTCTAAAATCCCAAGGACTGGTCAAAGAATGGAGAGAACCATTACCGTGACATCTTAGGTGGCCAAAATGTAACCTCTGATCATTCAGGAACTCTGGTGCCATTCTGTAGTAATTACACTGGTAATTTCCTTTTCCCTCAGACAAAAGCGTAAGCTGAAGGGACTGACAGGTATTATCAGTGTTCTTGATGGTACCACAGAGTGGGTAAGGTCCTTCTGAGGTGGCAGCTGCTCATGCTGCACAGTCCGTTATGTTGAAAATAAAAGCACATAATCCTACTCTTCCTCATAAAACCCAGAAGGGAAGGTGATAACATTATTATTTCCTGAAACTGGAACGAATATCTGAATAGTCAGTGAGCAAATAGTGCCAGTCGAGTGAAACCAGTGCGTAAGTAACGCTAATTTTGAACCAGAGCTTCCCCTGGAGGAATCTTCAGTAAGTCTCAGTGTTTGTTTAGGGAAGACTGTGAGACGTTTGTTGCAGGATAACCTCAGATGGGCATTCCTCCTACTGATTCTGGTTGTTACTGATCCGAGAGGGCTGTAATTTTCGGGGGGGGGGGGAAGGGGGAAAGAGATACCTAAAGGAGCTTGGTAAAAGCATCTTTTTGTTAATCTGTTACAGGTAAATATCGACCAGCGGATGAAGACAAAATTAATCCGGCTCCTTACTTGACCTGTGAGAATTTCCCAGAGGCAGTGGAACATATCCTACAGCATCTGCTGTGAGAAAGGGAATAGATAGTTTGAAGCAACATCTATGTCACGTGATTTCTTTTACTCTTGCTTCAAAAACTAAGATCAGAGAATCAGTGCATGTATCGCATCAGAAACCTAGCTGTGTGCTCCTCCCGCCACCGGAGCTGAAAAGCCCCTTTCCTGTAGTAGTTTCACGAGGATGTGACGAGGGACCGCGGATGCTCAGCAGGTGAGACAGACAGGCTACAACCAACCTAGTGGCTTGCCTGAATGACGTAGGGAGCGTGGCAGCGAGTTGTGTTGATTTTTCAGTTTCCAAGAAATAACTGATGAAAAGCCCTGTCTGGGAAGTGTCACTCTGCTGGTCTTCTGCTGAATAAGCTAAACTGAACAAAAACCCACTGGAAATACTCGAGTAAATAAACCTCAAAGACTAATAGAGCTTTAGTCAGCCTGTAGTGATTTCACTGAGTATGGTTTTGCTCTGTTCTAATTTAAAGGTAGAGATTATGCACATTGAGAAGTGACTTTTAAATTAAAATATCACCGTTGTTTAATAATGACTGCTGTTGATGTCTTTCCTCTCATTAGAACAGATCCTGGTGGTTGGGGGTTTTTTTTTGTTTTTCAGATTTCTACATAAAACTAAAACTGTCAGCATTTTACAGATGTTTTAATTAGATGCTGTTATTAAAAAGAATGGTACAGAAACAAAAATCTGGTATTAAATGCCTTAGAGACACTGAATTTTTGAAATTAGACTTCAGCAGGGTCCTATTAATGCTATGGTTGCAAAATTTCGCTATTGTTGGGGTTCTTTTGTTTCTTTTTAATGTTATGGGCAAAATCCGTCACAAGCCATGGGGACAGATTCCAGTTTTTACACAGTTGGCTAGTAGAGCTGTAAAATGAAATTTAATTCTGTGGTATGCAGTGCTTTTCCTACGCGCTAAATCCCCCAGTATGAACCAACTTTGTAATGATGGTAAATAGCTTTTTCTGGTTCATTTGTGAACTGAGATAATCAAAGTCCTTTACAGTTTGTTTTACAGTGCTTCCGAGTGTTAAATTATTAGATTGTAATTATACATTGCTGGAGTATTAACCTTATTGAAAATACAGTTTTGTGTTAATGAGCCATGCTCGTTCTCGTTAAGAAAAATCGTGATGAATGAATGGGAAGCTCTCCTTACATGAAAGATTGTCTGTCTGCAGTCTCCCATTTCATCTCTGTCCGAGACACAACGTGTGGACAGAGCAGACTTTGCGGCGGAAATACAAGAACCAATACCCGTCCCCCAGGAACAAAATCTGTCTTTAGACACTCTGTGTGTGGCCTCATAAAATGTAACCTGCGGTTTTGAATAAATTCACACATCTAGTGTTGACGCCGATAATTCTGAACCCGGGTTAGTTTCTACGTCAGGGAGATCTTTGGCCCCTAGTCAGACTCAGCTTGAGGAGGTGAGAAGATCGATAAGCAAAATCCTGTGCAGGCGTTTCCCATAAAAGACTTGTGACAGCGTGACGCTAGAACAAAAAAAGGAGACTGTCAGTGCTTCTGAGGTCCCGGAGCAGGCTGGAAAACGTGTAAGACTGTAGTACTTACAAACGCAGCTGGACACATGTCCATGCAAAGAAAACACTGGGAGAACCACAAAGAGGGTAACTGTCTTGCCAAGCAAGAGAGGGGTAGCGATGAGACCCCAGAGACTGATGAGAAGTTCTAATTAAAAGATTAAAGGACATGGGGCAGTCCTGACTGCTTGTAAGCAGAAAAGTCTCTAACTTGGCTACTATTTACGGGACAGTGAGTAATCACCAATTCATATTGTAGGTAGATTAGCCTAAATCTGCTTATTCTCTACAATGTCTCCAAGTGCTTCTCGTTCCTTGCCTTTTCCACGCTGGAAATACCCCAAACCAACGGCTGTTGGCACATCAAGGCTTTGATCTCAGCTGAAAACACCACCAGACTAACCAAATTTACAAGGCACTGCTAAGGTCCCAAATTTCACTGAAAGCCCTTTTCACTGAAAAGTCCCTTTTCCATTAAAAAGGGTGCAGGTCTCTGCTGGTTGTGATGCTCTAGTGAGCCTCAGAAATGGAGAATTTCTGTAATCATCTAACTGTTCTTAACAAGCTTTCTGCTCCAGTTCTTCTGCCCCAAACCTGTAAAGAACTGTCATGAATAAAGACTGAGAAGCAATCAATCTTTCAAGTTTTTATCTGTAAAATTAAGGCCAGAGTCTTCATCATATAGCAGCTGCCATTATGTTATTTCCGCGAAGAATGTTTTTTGAATGGTCGTTGAAGAAAATGGCTAATAATAAATAACCAAACACACCCCCCCATTAAATTTTCAAAGTGAAGATTTCCCCTGACATTTGTTCCTGTGTTCTCTTCCCTGGAAACAGCAGTACTTCCTTCCCCATCACCGTTCACTCCTTTGGAGGCAAGACGATGCCATTTTGGATAGCAAAAGTCTTGGAAGTTTTCAATGTTTTGTGGTTTTTGTCTTTTTAAACTGACTCAAATTCTCTCTGCCAAGCTGTGTACTTCTGGCTTAGATTCTTTGCTGATGGCTTGGTGTGGGCAATCACGTCCAGGAAATCTGCTGTTGTGATGGTGTCTAATCGGATCACGGGGAAGTTACTGTTACCTAAAGAGAACAAAAATACCATTAAATACTGCTGTTCTTATTGCCAGAAGGCATTCTTTTATGTCCCTGCCTAACGCAACACTTCATAAATGAAAACAAAAGAATAAACCTAGTGAGATAAAACAAAAATTTGTGTTTGTGCGCAGAGCACAGCTGCAGCTTTAAAAAAAGGCCTAATTTTCAGAAACGTTAGCTTAGGTGGATGTATGAGAAATAGTTTAAAACTTTTCTAAGCAGATGACAGAGCTCCACCTGCTGGGACTAACGTTATAATTTCCAGAGTTGGAGCAGTAGATCAGCAGTTCCCAGATCAGATTCTCTACCCAGAGCTGCGGTACCTGGCTGATGATTTTCAAGCGCATCGAAAATTTTCCTCACTGGTCTCATGGCCGCTTCCTTGCACACGAGTTTTATGTCCGAGCCGGAGTACCCCTCTGTTTCCTGGGATCAGAGTGATACATTACAGCTTACAAAATGGACAGAAACGGCATTTACAAGTGTATATATTTATATAAAATATTTGTACAAGTCTATTCCTGTCTGAAATTTAAAACGTGTATATGTATATACACATACAGATACTATTTTTATGTGTACCCACCCCTCAACATTATATGGCTTGTTCTTGTTTTGAATGCCTACAGTACCTTGTAGGAACAAGGAAAATACCGGGTGTTTTCTTTCTAAAGAGCAATTTTCTGTAGGTCAAATTAAACCTGCCTTTCTGTGTCTGTTCTCGGCTTTCCTGTTAACAAATAACTGTATTTCTGTATTAACATTTATGAAACAAAACCTGAGCGGTATCATCTCTGTGAAAAGATGTAAAAAGGGCCAACTGGGTAAGGTGTGAGCGAGTTTCAAAGAATTTAGGACATCACAAAAGGCTCAGTGAAGATGGCCTGGGTATCATCTACTGAATCTCGTCACTGTCTAAATGCTCTTTTCTCCCGCAGCAGAGGAGCTGTGACAAACCTTCCCTACGCAATTAACTGTTCATTACCCCAATGAATTGGAAGTGCTCCCAGCCTGGTGAGAAGAGCGATAAAATAGACTGTTGCTGGAAGTCTCCCTGTATTTAAGGCTGAAAAATTGGCCCAGCAGAGAGGACCAGAATACACCATTTTGCAAGCAGAGCTGTGTGAAACCAGCTCAGCCCTGTGTCTCCCTGGTCTGCCTTTGGCCGGAGGCTGAAACTGAGCCGAGGTCCTTCCCCCAGCTCTTCCTGTCACAATTTCCGCACACAGAGTTGCTGACCCGACCCTCGGAACCTCTTCTGCCAGCACTGTGGGGGATGTATGTCACTCTTCCTTACTGCTCCCACCCGGAACGGCCTGGAGCACCGAGTGGGCGTCATTCCTGCCCCAGTGCTGCCTCACCTGGCCCAGCAAGCTGTAGTCCAGATCCGTTCTCAGCTCCACTCCTCCGCTGTTGCTCAGAGGGGGCAGCCAGTGCTGGATCATCACCCGCCGTGCCTCTTTACTGGGGAGGCCAACCAAAATCCTCTTCTCCAACCGCCGCAGCATGGCAGAGTCCAATTCCCTGCAAGCAAAGGAGGAGAGGAATCATCTCAGCACGTCTCGTTGCGGACACGTGACGTTGACAGCAAGCTCCTTGCTCCAGGGACCGATATTTTTCAACCCCACCTGTAACTATGTCAACCTAATTTAAAAAAAAAAAAAAAATTACTCAGTGTATTCCTGTTCAGTACATTAGCGATATGCTGGCTTGTGACAAGGAGGTTTAACAAGAACAATCAGAAGTCGTAGTTATCTTCCCTGGCGCTGGTACTCATCTACAGCATGTCTCCTCAGTATCAACTTCTCCCTTTCTACCTTTGCTATTAAGGAGACACTACAAATTGTCCGTCTGGAGCACTGTCAGATCCAATTAATTGCTACTTTCTAAGGGATGCTTAGTAGGTATAAAATACAGACTGAAGGTCTTGGATGCGAGGGCCATGTTTATGGCAGAACCAGACGTCGAGCAGAGACTCCTCCTGCAATAAAAATTATGAATAATAAAGCCACAAAGGAAAATATCCTAATGAAAAGGATCATGTGAATGAAGGATGGACAGACTGGATAATTTTGTCAATGAGCCAAAAACCCATGATGCTGTCAACACCAACTCTGATAAAAGTGTTTTGCCTAAAAAAACCAACCAACCAACAAAAATAGAAAAGAAAAAGGTAAAATACCCAAGATTAGGACTACTCTTCATTTTTACTTGTTTGTGATGCACAAAATAAGAATGAATGTTTTATTCTGTTCCTTTCTCAATGCATTTCATCACCATCTAGAAATAGTCCTTCTCACCATTGCCACAGAGTCTACCGAGTGTCCAGAGCACGCCCGGCACGCCAGCTCCTCTTGGACACGCATCCAGACAGCTCCATTTAATCTCGGTTTTTCTCCCAGTGCTTTTCAATTGTTTGAATCTAACGATAACACAACCAAACAACTGAATACAAATCCCTACTCCAGTCCGTCTCTTATCACTTGTGTAATGGGAATGGCCTACAACTACCCCAGTCACCCACATGATTTTCAAGAAGAAACAGCTGCTACGAAATACCTACTCACTCACAGGTCTCCAAGTGCCTTCCAGGAGCTGCTCTGAGCTATTACCCTTTCGAGTGCTGTACCAATCTTTTCTCTCCTGGCCCCATTCAGCCACAGGCTTGTTATTTCAGTTTAAAATATAATTCAGTCCTCATACCTGCCAAGAAACTCTCACCAAGGGGACACTCAACTTCAGTGTGTCTTTTGCAGAGAGAAGAACAGGAGCCCTAAGCGCCATTTCCATCCTTGTGACTGAGCAGGAAGAGCCAGCTGTTGGAGAACTGCACCTGCAACCTGGGTCTGCAGGTACACTGAAATAAACCTGCCTCTACCTCTCCTGATTCCCCGAGTGAAATCCTTCTGCCAGCCAAGTCAACGTTCAAGCGACCCTTCTTGCATGAAACTCCTCTTTAATTTACAGGCAGCTCAAAGCCAGTTCAAGACAGATCTTATTTCTGTCACCTCTGGTGACTTGTCCTTATCTTTTAATAGCAAATGTCTTCTACTGGCATAGCACATGGTAAAGAAAACCAAAAAACAGACTCCCAAATCTCCATGTAGGCGCTTGTTGAGTTCTCCACAGACTTCAGCGTGCCTGACTCAGAGGGAGCAGAAGCACCTCTTTTCCTGGAAAGGGCCTCTCGGTTTGGGAGAGCTGTTCCTCGTGCAGTGAGCCAAGGATGATGAAAGCAAAGATTACAAAACCAGATCAACAGGAACTCAGAGGACAACAGGAATTCACTCAGATCCATCCCAGTAATCCTAATTAACTGTGCAAAGCATTTGAGCCTGTCCCACATGACAAGCTGGTCTCTCAATTAGAGAGACATGGATTTGACCAATGGACCACTCGGTGGATAAGGAACTGGCTGGATGGTCGCACTCAAAGAGTTGCAGTCAATGGGTGCATGTCCAAGTGGTGAGCAGTGACAAGTGCTGTTCCCCAGGGGCTGGTACTGGGACCAGTACTGTTTAATGTATTTGTTGGCGACGTGGATGTTAGGACCGAGTGCACCCTCAGCAAGTTTGCTGATGACACCAAGCTGTGTGCCGCAGTCGACACGCTGGAGGGATGGGATGCCATCCAGAGGACAGGCCAGAGAGATGGGCCCGTGCCAACCTCATGAAGTTCAACAAGGCCAAGTGCAAGGTCCTGCACCGGGGTCAGGGCAGTCCCCAGCACAAATCCAGGCTGGGCAGGGAATGGCTGGAGAGCAGCCGCCAGGAGAGGGACTGGGGGTGTTGGTGGGGGAGAAGCTCACCATGAGCCGGCACCGTGTGCTGGCAGCCCAGAACCCCCCACCCCTGGGCTGCATCCCCACAGCGGGGGCAGCAGGGCCGGGGGGGGGATTCGGCCCCTCTGCTCCGCTCGGGGGAGACCCCCCTGCAGTGCTGCCGCCAGCTCTGGGGCCACCAGCAGCAGAAGGACACAGACCTGTTGGAGCGGGGCCAGAGGAGGCCCCGGAGATGCTGGGAGGGCTGGAGCCCCTCTGCTGGGAGGACAGGCTGGGAGAGCTGGGGGGGTTCAGCCTGGAGAAGAGAAGGCTCCAGGTATAGCAGCCTCCAGTATCTGAAGGGGCCTACAAGAAATCTGGAGAGGGACTTCTTACAAGGGCATGTAGTGATAGGACGAGGGATGATGGCTTCAAACTGGAAGAGGGGAGATTTAGATGAGATCTCAGGAAGAAATTGTTGCCTGTGAGGGAGTTGAGCCCCTGGCCGGGGCTGCCCAGAGAAGCTGTGGCTGCCCCATCCCTGGAGGTTCAAGGCCAGGTTGGACGGGGCTTGGAGCAACCAGGTCTGGTGGGAGGCGTCCCTGCCCAGGGCAGGGGGTTGGAACTAGGTGGTCTTCAAGGTCCCTTCCAACCCAAACCATCCTATGGTTCTGTGAAGGCCTCAGAAGTAAAAAACAGAGTTTGCTAATCAATGGCTGTTCGTACATTGATATTATCCATACTTTTAGGCTGTTTAAGATGCTGTCCAACATTCAGTGCAACGCCTCTCACACGGTCCCACCCAGAATGGATGAAGAATCGTTCTAGTCCCTGCCTCCCTTCCAAATGCATTTTTCGTCTCAACTTCTCAAAATTTATTTCCTTGGCTGGAAATAATTACCCTCTGGCTGACCAACCCCTTGGCTGTTATTTACCGACATTACCAACCTCTGCATAAGCAGGGCAAAAATTCTCAGGGTTTTCAAGGTGCCCGTGCAGGCACTCTGAACCACCCTTGCCTTGCAGGCAAAGGACAACCATAGCCAAAGTTTCTGCAAATACTCTACAAATCCTCTAAATGCTGACATTTCCCATCACTCCTCCTGCTTCAGAACGCTCCTAGGCTGTCCCCCAAGCTCACAGCTTCATGAGCTCCCTTGCCCTGTTCTGTAAATAACTCCCCTGATACGCAGAACTTGCTGTTTATCCAGAAAGGTTACAGTGACCGTGCTCCTTGGCTAAAGAGGAAAATAAAGACGTATTTTTGTTATCTTAAGTGCTGAGGTTGTTTGCTAAACTGCTTTGTTAGTGATCAAATGCAAGGTTAAGTGACATTAACCAGAAAGGAATAATAAGCACTGAGCCAATCAAAATATTCTCTGAAACAATAGCCAACAAACGATTTAAGAAATGCTCAGGAAAAAATACACAAAGCTGTAAAGGACCTATAAAAGCAGGTGACTTTTTGAAGCCCCCCCAGGTTGACATCAGGAGGCACCATGCCATGTGATCACTCACAAATTTAATAAAGATAAACAGACAAACACCTGTTTTCATTTCCAGAAGGGAGCAGGGTAACGAATGCCTTTTAGGCAGAAATTAAATGACCTCAACGCCTCCAAAGGTGAACCTGGAAACAGCAACAAGGGCTGACCATTCCAGAATTAATCCCTGCCCAGTGCGATCATTGCCGCAGTGCTCTGGAGGAAAAGGCACCAAGAACGAGCAAGCTTCTTGTCTTCCCCACCTCCCGTCCTCCTGTGCAGACAGCCTGGGCAGAGCCCCACAAAAGCTGAGGGCTTGTTCTCACTCCACGTCTTCTCCTGCTCCTCTTAGGGCCTCCCCACACTGTCCTCCTCCGCTCTCCTTCCTCACTCTCCTCCTCTTGAGAGTGACAGAAAGGGCTCACAACAGGGCAATCCCAGATCTGATTTGGGTTTCGCAGCTCACATCTCCTTGGACCCATCTTGGCCACGCAAAACATTCCAGGCCAGGTTGGACGGGGCTCTGAGCAACCTCGTCTAGTTGAAGATGTCCCTGCTCATGGCAGGGGGTTGGACTAGATGGGCTTTAAAGGTGCCTTCCAACCCAAACCATGCTGTGATTCCTCCACCCTGAGGGTGGGGAGGGAGAAGAAAACAGCACTTCAGTGGAAGTCCAGTTAGGTACGCTAATAGATGAGGAAACATTCACTACGTGGTTAAGGATCACTTTACGTCTTCCCTAATTAGGCCTTTATTTAATTATGTTGAGTCATTTCAACGAGTAATCTGTCAATAGAAAGCGCCTTGCTGATGAGCAGCAGGAAGCGAGGCTGAGCGGCAAGCGCTGGCTGAAGAGGAAGATCAGTAGCTGCAGCGCAGCTTAGGACAGCGTAAAGAGCTTTGTTTAGGCTTCTTTTCATTCATCGAAAAGCAGCTTGGTACTAATTTTTTTTCATGATCAATAAAGACCCAAGTTAAACAAATCTATTGAAATCCAGCTTACTGCCAAATGTTTGCAAGAGCACAGGGCTGGGCTGCGAAGCCACAACCTCGGGCTGTAGTAGTAGGGATTTTGAAACTTCGTTATGAAATATCCCTATTCAGATGATGCCTGGGGTCTTACAGTAGGGCTGAACGTCACCTAATATGCATGGAACTAATCTGTAAACATATAGTTGAGCTCTTAAAAGAGGGTTCAAACCCTGCCAGCCTCTCTGGAAGCAGACACTCCCAAATCCCACGAGGTTGTGAGCCTCAACAACAATATAAAATACTCACGGCTTTCCATCCCCCCTAGAACACCTTTCTAAGCATACACTCAGCCACATCTTAAAGCGTATTCCCTGCGGCAGGCACGTTTCTGCCAGACAACCTAGTCATTACACTCACAGGTTGGATTTGCTTAAGAGGGCAAAACCAACCTGCCCATGAGCAATGTTGAGAAAGTCCAAAAGAAAATTGCTATAAAACTTTCAAAAGCGGGAGCTGGCTTCTCCCAGTGGTTCCGCTGCCGCCCTCGTAACCAACAGAGATTGCCAGTTTTATGTCAGAGCAGTTCCCTCAAAATCGAAATCTTGTCATTTTGGATTTACCTTAAAAAACAACAGTGTCGTTTTTTGATGCTTCAAAGTCGCAAGTTTTGCAGAAATTTGCACTTCAGTGCCGCAAAATCATCCAAAATCAAACAGGTAAAACACTCAAAACCATATTCTGTAATTTTTGCATGACTTTCCAGAAGGAGTTTATCAGCTGCATGAGGCAGACCCGCAGTAACGAGCCACGTGCAGGAATCTCTTTCTGTGGAAGCACGTGGAGAGAGGTCAGCCTCACGCTTACCTTAACGCACCTCCAAGATGCCTAAACCCAGCACCAGCCGCGCAGTGACCTTCAGACCAGCTGCTATCTCTGAACCGCTCCCTCAGTGGGTTTTCAAATGCCCAATTTTTCCTTCCAAACCTCTGTGCAAGAGTAGAAAGCCGTGGATCCTTTAAAGGCGTCTGATCCTTTTTAATACTGCCACGCTGCAGCATTACCTGTGAAGTTTAGCTACCCACAGGATAATTTAAGAGGCCACGGAAAGGTGAAATGCATTGCTTAAGAGTTTGTCTTTCTACAAGGGCAACAATGCTACAGCAACATAAACATTTACTGTGTATTACTAACGAATCACAGGGAGACAAATGGGTTATTAACATATTCATTATCTTTCCAAGTTAAATGCTGACACATACAGCTACCTATTTATTTTTCAGCATTTTCTTACCCAACTGGAACATAATTAAATCAAATTCTGTTCAGTTCCTTTCATGTACTTACTGTAATACAGAAAGGGGTGGATTTTTTACTGATTTAAATTCGGGAGTTTGTCCAGGGCACAAATCCCCCAAACCAACACACAGACTCCACTATTATGGCTATAAAAGCCAGCGATGGCTTTGTACTCGCGCTCTTAGGCCAGCGTAGGAACCAGCCTGACTTGTACATCTAATTTCTACCTAAATTTTAGGTGCCCACACAGCCATTGTCCTAGGTAAAGAGCCCAAGAGCCCTGGGCAGGCCATGGAGTGAGGCAGATGAACGCCTCTGAATGTGTTGCCACTTTGGCACTTGAATTTCAGCACGTAAGATGTCTGCCTGGTGGCTTTCAGAAGCGTCCTTCCTTGCCTTGGGTTTTGCAGTAGGAAAGAAAATGTAGAGGGAAAGACAGGCTTGTAGAAAGAGGCAGTCTGGATGTCTTCCCATGACGGACAGAAACTCCAGGCTTTATATCAGTGAAGACAAACTGAGTAATTCTCAAGTAACTTCTTAGATATTTATTTTGTCTAATTTTCATGAGGGATAGTGAAAGGTTTGTTTTCAGAACATAAAAACCTGCTGTTTTTACGCAGTAACTGCGTAACTTATGCCTAACTTAGAAGATCACTCCCCTCAGGCTTTCTTACATTCAGAAGAGAGACGTACTTGGAATGACTCTCGCAGTACCTAGATTAGGCCCCTGCTTTGAACTCCAGCATCACAGCACAGCTCAGGTTGGAAGGCACCTCCTGGAGATCATTTAGCCCAACCGTCCGCTCCAATCAGGGTCAGCCAGAGCAGGTTGCTCAGCACCACATCCAGTCAAGTTTTGAGCGCCTCCAAGGATGGAGACTCCGCAACCTCCCTCAGCACCCCGTGCCAGTGTTTGATCACCCCGACTTGAGGTCCCACGAGATTCCTGTCGGCTCATTCCTCCGGCCTGTCGAGGTCGCTTGGAATAACAGCACAACCCTCTGGTCTGTCAACTACTTCCCCCCGTTTTGCAGCATTTGCAGACCTGTGAGGGTGCACTGTGCTCCATCATCCAAGTCATCGATGCAGATGTTAAACAGCAACGACCCCTGGGGGTCTCTCAAACACTCTGAATCGCTCCATCTGTTGTTTCACAGAATCACAGAACGGTTTGGTTTGGAAGGGACATTTAGAGCCCATCTAGTCCAACCCCTCTGCAATGAGCAGGGACATCTTCAACTAGACCAGGTTGCTCAGGGCCTCAATGAACCTGACCGTGAATGTTTCCAGGGATGGGGCATCCACCACCTCTCTGGGCAACCTGGGACAGTGTCTCACCACTTTAAATTGTAAAAAATTTCTGCCTTCTATCTAGTCTGAATCTCCTCTCTTTTTAGTTTAAAACCATCACCCCTTGTTCTATCGCAACAGGCGCTATTAAAAGTTTGTCCCCTCAATTCTGAGGCACCAACATCACTTCTGCTGTTTAATTCCCTTTGGCTGTTGTCTTGGCCTTTCAGCCAGGCCTGCCAAAAAGGGGGTCAGCAAGAGAAGAAAGAAAGATTTACCACAAACTTTGCAAGAGAACATTAAGTGGTGTGTCATGACCGAGAAGTGCATTTGTACGTTACACAAAGTAAAATACACACTGGGAGCGGATCCTTTCTCATACGTACTCCAAAGCAAGCAGCTGTGGATACGCGGTGTGCCATTCCGCCTCGGACACTCCCTACAGCCAGCAACAGCCTGCTGATCACAAAGTCACAGAATGTCAGGGCTTGGCAGGCACCTCTGGAGATCATCTAGTCTAACCCCCCTGGCCAGAGCAGGGTGACCCAGAGCAGGTGGCACAGGATGGCGTCCAGGTGGGTTGGGAATGTCTCCAGAGGCGGAGACTCCACCACCTCTCCGGGCAGCCTGTGCCAACCTGCCACCTTGAAAGTAAGGAATTGGCTCCTTATGTTCAGATGGAACTTCCTATGGCCAAGTTTGTGCCCGTTCCCTCTTGTCCTGTCTCTGGGCATCACTGGAAAAGGACTGGCCCCCTCCTCCTGGCACCCTCCCTTTAAGTATTGATAACCATTTATGAGATCCCCCCTCAGCCTTCTCTTCTCCAGATTAAACAGACTGAACTCCCTCATTCTTTCCTCATAAGAAAGATGCTCCAGCCCCCTCATCATCTTCGTGGCCCTTCGCTGTCCCCTCTCCAGCAGTTCCCTGTCCCTCTTAAACTGGGGAGCCCAGGACTGTACCCAGCACTCCAGATGTGGCCTCCCCAGGGCAGAGCAGAGCGGCAGGATGACCCCCCTCCACCTGCTGGCCACGCTCCTCTTGATGCCCCCCAGGATGCCATTGGCCTTCTTGGCCACAAGGGCACATTGCTGGCTCATGGGCATCCTGTTGGCCACCAGGACTCCCAGGTCCCTGGACTCCCTGATCACAGCCCAAAAGTACCCCAGAGACAGGCTTTTCCAACAGATCTCCTGTCGTAACCTCATGAGAACCAGCCCAAAATCACTCATCGTAAAAGAACAACCACCCAGGAATGAAGCCTGTGGTTTTGTGGGTGTAGACTGCTCACTCGCCTCCAGCCAGTTTTGGACGCCCTGCTCTGCAGCTGTCACACTGCGGAGCTGGGCGAGCGTCACATCAACGAACAATGTGCCTCTCAGTCAAATTTCAAGTATCGCCGCTTGAAATGCTGCTGAGCTGCTGCTCGTACAAGGTCATTCCTGTGAACACCAGCCATTGGGCTCCACCCCATGTTTCCCAAACCACGATTTGAAACTCCCTGGAAACAGGACTGTCGTCTTTTCCTCTTCAGTCTCTTAGCTTGACCACCTCTACATGTAAGAAAGAGGTGAACAGGCCCATTTAGGTCTGCATGCCTTTAGGGACATGGATGTGAAGAAAGACCTCAGTGCTACAAAGATCAGCAAACTCCAAAAAAATCAGCCAGACAGTCTGCCCCCAGCAGACACCTTGTATTTCTCTGCTTCATGTATACTTCTGGGAAATGAAGAAAAAAAACCCCTTTCTTATGCCTAACTCATCTTTTTCGCAGACATCTGCCTCCAAGACTGTCCCTCCCTGAACAGGTAATTTCCACAGTTTCCTTTGCTGAGGTTCCCCTCACTGCTTTCAATGCACATATTTCTCAGCCGGAAAGAATGTCCTTCGACTGAAGATTTCATGGATCGGTAGCCCAGGCACAGGAGGAACCTCAGGGCAGGCAAAAATCCACAGACTAGTTCCAAACCTATGCAAACTAACTTCAAAAACAAGCCCACCATCAATGCGCTTCAATTCCCTGTACGGATGTGGGCTTCTACTCTGGAAAACGATTAGTGAGCTACAAATTAGACTGTTAAAAACAGCTGTGCTTAACCGACAGCCGTCTCTCTCCCCATTTACCACCATTTGATAACGCTTTGTGTGAAAGAAAAAGATACACAGCGCTGTTTCAGATGACTCTTCAGGCCAGATGAACGCGCTACCTCTGACAGCGGCCACGGGAGATGCGCACGACCTGGCCATCTTCTGCTGCCTTTTGGATGCCCCCCAGCATCCACAGCTGTTACACCACAAACGTCACCTCCCTGGTCCCCTCCCGTCCCTCGTGCTCTGGACCCGCGTCCTGCCCGTTTTGAGAACCAACACGAGGAAGCGCCCTAGTTCCAGTCTTAAGCCCTTTATCCTTCTATTCTAAATTACGTTGAAGAAACTGAAGAATTTTGTCCGTCAACTTTTAAAAGTCACATTTGATACCAATAAAATCCAACATTCCTATTTATGGAGTATCCATCTAAGCGCTAGATGTTTTAAGCACCTTACAGTCCCCGGCTGAAACCCTTCTTAGCTTAAACATAGTAAATAACTTGCGTATAAAGTCAAATACTCCATTTTAAATATTAGCAGCTGGTAGCGCCAGCATATGTTGACTTTATTATGGATTATTCTCATGTGGCACAAATAGCAAGAATTGTAGACTTTAAAAGCTCCAAATTAATCTTTAAATGCTTTAACCAAATATCAAGGCTTTTTCTGCAAAAGTCTAAATAAAATCTTTATCTGTGCTTAGAAGCTCATGCAAATGTATTCAAAATGTACTCTCTGGATCTCTTACCATGGCAGGTTGGAAGCTGCTAAAACAAATACAAGATCATCAGATCGGGCCAAGCCATCCATCTGTACCAGTAATTCTGTTTTCATCCGCCGACTTCCTTCATGTTCACCGCTACCAAGATTCAGAGAAATATTATTTGCTCTGTGCATTAAAGTAATCATCTTTATTTATACAGTGTCATTCACAGCAACTGAGCCCTTGTCACAGTTTTGCCCCAGTTCAAAGCACGATTAAGCTCCATTAGCTAACATCTAAGCATTAAAATCAAGCTTTCTAATGATTACTTAAATGGACTCTTTTCAGTGCATTAAAGTGAGGAGAATTCACTATGACTGAATCCAAAGAAAGTATTTTTATTTTTTTCTTCATGTTAATCTCCACGTAACATTGATGATGTTTACTGGAAAACAGCTAAGGCTTTGATCTATATGAGAGAATTTTTATAATGTGATAGTTGCCATTAAATAACTAATTCCTAACCTACCTATTCAGGGCAACTACTGTGAGTGAATGTGAAGTGACCACAAGAAGATACACCTACTACTGAATTCAGTATTTTGCAAAATACTCTACCAAACCAAATAGAAAAAAAAACCAAAATCACTGTATTGAAAAGAATTTAAAAGTGGGGCAGCAACCACCCGGAAAGGATCCTTCCTCAAAAAGAGAAGGGGAACTTAAGCAAAGTGCGAAGAGTTCTGGCCCTGATCCAGGCAACCAATGCAGGAAATCAGTCTCAACTTTTTGGTCCCAGATGTGGAGTTCTTGGAAACTCCTGGATCAAACCCAGAGAAAACATCAGGGTCTTAGGTGGTAAAGAGCTACAATTCAGGTTTAATGGCTTATTTCTGCAAAGATATACATGCTTTGGTGCCAAGTCAATATTTATTAAGGATATGTAAAAATAACTACAAAATCTTAGGTAAAAATCCTTATTAAAATGTATAATCCAGTGATGTTAATAAGAGCTTTTAAAAGTATATATGAAGGCAAAAATTACCCCATAATTTATAGATATTAACTGACAATTATTACAAGTTGTACCTCTACAGTATGGCATATTCTATTTATAAACCTTTGTGAGCATATAATTTAGAGTACATAAAACCCACTGTAACGGGCTCCTAATGGTTATAACAATATTTTTATATTTCTCCTGCTTCTTCCCCATCCCTAACCTTTGCAATCTGTTTTTTAACTATAAACTGTCTATGCCATGGATGACGATAATAACATCCTCCCGTTCCTGCATCTGGAAGTCCCGACAATGCCACCAAAATTGTCCCATTAATGAAGATGCCATTCCACCGCGTACACTCCATCTTACCCTGCTACCCCTAAGCCTGTCCAGAGCGTCAGAAAATCAGCTGCTTCTTACTCACCTCTAACAAATCATCTGTTGTTTCCTCCCCACTGTCTTTATGTCTGCTTCAAATCCCATATTTTAAAGGCCAGCACCACTAGTTAGACACTCTTGCACCTCCCTCCTTCTCACTGTCTCGCTGGACCCATATTCCCTTGCTAATTTCCACCCAGCCTATCTTTCACGCTCGCTTCTCTACTGATCTCACCTACTGTGAATGCAACAACCGCTACACCTCACTCTTTAAACCCCCCCAGCGTAGGCAACGCTTCCACGAAGCAGTACTTTCAGAGCTGATTCCGACAATAATACACGGCAAGGCTCCTAAAGTTGACAACGGGACAAAAAAAATAATACTTAATAAAAAAAAAATCACAAAAATTACCATTATCACGCAAATAAAATCTAGAAGACAAGACCTTCAGGGGCTCGGTCATGCTCCTGTTGAAGTTTATAGAGTAGCCCCAGGCTTTAGTTTAGCTAAGATTTTTTTCTAACAGGAAGGCTGTATGATTAAACATTGGTCAGCAGCTGAACACACACACACTAGTGAAAAGGTGCAGTAAAAGGAGGGCAAATATTCTCCTAAAGCCATAGGAAGCAGTCTCATCAGTTACCCAGAAATAGTGCCTCTTTGACTCATAACTGACTCCAGCTCATCCAAGAAAATTGTGGAAGGAGCGTGATACCGGGCAAGCTCAAATAATACCTGTTTAGAGAGAAAAGTAAACAGGACAGACAAGATTAATATGGAAATTAACACAAAAGGGCATTAAGGGCCACTGGCACAGAAGATAAATAACAGTACCCCCATTCCAAACTTCTAGGACAAAAAGGGATATCTGCTGGGAAGAAGCTCTGGGTAGGCTGAGGGTTCCTGAATCCTCTCAAATTCAGAAAGGTTTGTATAAAGATATAAAGTACACAGGCTTGTAATCCTGTCTTTATATATAAATCTTCCTGGCTAAATGCTATCAGAGTACCCTGAGAATAATGGGATAGAAGAAAATGATCCATCAGAGGATTCTGGGAACTCCTAAATTGTTCTCAGAGATTAAAACATCCGTCTTTTTGTTGTTGCTCCATTTGTAGTTTTTTAAATAAGGATTTCAGAGAAAAAAAATTTAAAAATCAGCTGAACCGTAATGAAAGAAAAAGGACCGATTCTCTTGATAAGGATCAAGCAATTCTTCTGGTTTTCCTGGTGAAAAAAACCCATAAAATGCTTGAAAAATCAAGATTTAAAAATGGAATATTAAGCTGACACCCAAAATCTGTGTTTGACCTTTTGACAATGAAGTTTCGTCTATTTTTCTGTAAACATGGAGCTTATATCAGCAGTAAAAACATTGTCAGTTCTTCTTGAGTTGTGTTGACTTTTTAAACAAATATCACTAACAATATATATTAATCCAGCACTTTTTAATCTGAACACTTAAAAAAACCCCAATTTTACAAAGATATATATTATTTCCTGAACTTTGGATATGAAGCACAGGGCTTACATTATTTGCCCAGTGTCAGAAGTAGTCCATGACCAGTCGACAATTTTACTACAAATATAAAATATAAAATCACACCAATACAGCCAAGACCAGAGGAAAACAGGATGAGCAAACATTCCTCCAAACGTCCACAAAACCCACCTACACTTCACACAACTTCAGAAAACTCCTCCACCAGCCTCATGTCATTTTAGAATAGAAATTCACACAATACTTTCCTTAGAGCTGTACCAATCCACAATCTTATTTCATTTCTGGATTCTGCCAAAAACTCGACTAAGGGTGAAATGCCACAAATTCAATATCACTGCAAATGCTGCAGCATGTTCACAAAACCCCTTTTGGATAGCGGCGTCAAAAAACAGACTGTCCCATCCCTACTCCTGCCAGAAGGGAAATTTCTAGGAAGCTACTGAGAGAGATGTCAAGAGGATCAATAACATCGGAGGTGAATGTCAGAAGAAAGATGTGCCATTTTAAAGGACAAAGGACGCATGAAGAATAATTACGTGTTGCAGACATTGCCTAAATTTCAAGAGAGATTAACAATGCTTGTAATGCCATTTGCTGAGTGCAATCTGTTACGATTATTCATTTTCAAGAGCTCTGTATCTATCTGAAGTGTAGCCTAAGAGATGAGTTTAAAGAAAAGCAAAGAGCTTGTGGATTTCTTACACTGAAGCGGTGGGCATTACAGAGAGGTTAGGATGGGCACCTTAGGGCAAGGATGTGACACCCGGATCCCTGAATTTTGGGTACAAAATGCAAATGTTTGAGTAATTCCCCTCACCCTACTATCAGTCACGTAAAACACATAGAACCATTGAATGGTTTGGGTTGGAAGCGACCTCTAAAATTTGAGCCGTGCGTCCTACTTCCTAGTCTATATGCAAAAATACATTTACCATCAAACTACCTTCCTTAAAACAACTTTACATGTGTGTTTGACTGCAAGATCTTTGTGACAAGGGAATTCTGTGCTCTAAAACTAAGAATAGTAGGGAATTTGGGAACCTAATAACATTTTGTAGGAAGCCTAGAAGCTGAGCCTTGCAGAAAGAACATGAAGCGCTTTGAAGGTGTCACTAAGCAAACGGTATTTTAGTTACCTGTCTACTACTCAGTGAGTCAAAAATCTTTGCTGCATTCAGGACATCTACTTCATTTTATATTACAGAACTAAAATTCCACAGCAAGAAGCCTTTGTGAGACCTCTGCAGAAGGGATGTTACTGGCACTTTAAGAACTAGATACAAATAGAGTCACATGTTTTGTCCAAAACGGGAAAGATTATGAATATCAGAGGAATACTCACTTTCCAGTCCTGTGTTAAACTACAGTTCTTTTAAGTGACAACTTGATGTTTGTTAGAGTATAAAATATAAGATAATAATTCTTACCCGGACAAGTTTTTCTGAATCACCCCTCCATTTGCTGACAATGGTGGATGCTGATATGTTGAAAAAGGTTGTATTGCATTCTGTGGCAACAGCCTTAGCAAGCAAAGTTTTTCCAGTACCTACAAGCAACAACATTGAAGAAATTCACTCTCTATAAAGAAATACAATGCAGATGTTTGAATAATCCCCCTCACCCTACTATCGGTCAGATAAAACCACTAAGTTAGAAACACAGAACCATAAAATGGTTTGGGTTGGAAGGGACCTTTAAAGCCCATCTAGTTCAAGCTCCTGCAAAGAGCAGGGACATCTTCCACTAGACCAGGCTGCTCAGAGACTTGTCCAACTGTGAATGTTCCCAGGGATGAGGCATCTCCCACCTCTCTGGGCAACCTGGGACAGGGTTTCACCACTTTCATTGTAAAAAATTTCTTCCCTACATCTAGTCTGAATCTCCCTTCTTTTAGCTTAAAATTGTTACCCCTTGTCCTGTCGCTACAGGCCCTACTAAAATATCTGTCCTCATCTTTCTTAGAAGCCACATTTAGGCACTGAAAAGCTGCAATAAGATCTCCCCAGAGCCTTCTCTTCTCCAGGCTGAACAACCCCAACTCTCTCAGCCTCTCTTCATTGGAGAGCTGCTCCATCCCTCTGATCATTTGGTTGCCCTTCCAGGATTGTCTGGAGAAACTCAAGTAACAGAGCACCTCAAATGCATTCCCCAAATTCTGAAGTACTCCATGCTGAAACAGTCAAAGATGCCTTCTGTGGCAAGCACATCTACACATTCGCAGGAGCAAATGGAGTTTACTGCAGCGACAGCCTTTGAATCCTGACTGGGGTGGTAGTTGTGCCCTCCGTCCACTCCCAGCCACACTCATGGCGGTAGCGCTTGTGTCGAGGTGGAGCAGAGAAGCTGCGCTGACATGGAAAGCACCCAGCTAGCACAGCAGAGGGCAAAACTTCCTCCTCATTTCCAAAATAAGCCCCAAATGCAGAAGAGAGAAAGGACATTTTCCCTAAGAAGGTGAGCCCATGCCCGATTTATTCACGTTTTTTAAGATCAGGTCAAGCCAAACTTGATCAGCATGAACCAAGCTGAGTGAAAACGGCGATATGAGTTCTCCCTCCTTGGAACAATTGGTATAGTAACTGTTTTTGGAAGATTCAGGTGTAGAAATAGTCAAGGGTTGTGAGAAAGGCACATGGACAGGTTTGAGTGTCAGAGACAGATGTAATCATCTAACATCTTCTCCTTTTATTTTACATTGCAGGACATGTTCTTTAGTAATACATTTGATCTGATTCATATCAATGATTTATCCATGGGACAAAACCAGAAGCAGTGATAAACAAGCAGATACGGAATAAAGAACTCCAAACCTGGTGGTCCATACAGCAATAATCCTTTCCAAGGGGACAGAATGCCTGTAAACAGCTGGGGATACTGTGGAGACAAAAAAAGCAATTCAGGGATTAAAAATGTATCATCTATAGCAAAATGCAAGGGATTCTAACCCCTATCCCACTGCTCCTAATGCATTTGGGAAACCTAAGAAATTTGAAGAGAGGGGGATAAAACCTCTCCAAACCAATACAATATACATAAACAGAATAAGGAGAAAAATACTGTATTTACCATTTGAAATCCGTTTTAAGCGAATTCTTCAAAAGCAACTGGTTTGATATTCTCTTCTATAAGTCATTTTCCATTGAATTAATATAGACTAAATCCAGCACCTCTTACGTTGTCAGAGGTGCCAAGGATTAGGACCCAACACCTATAATTTTAATATTGAAAGGCCATTTTCCTATGGGAGAATGCATATGCCATTGTCAGATGAAACAGGAACAGGAACTGTTCTAACCTGAATTGCCTACAAAAGCACTGAAATACTGAGAATTCTAAAACACCACTGTAATGACAAGGAAAATGCTAACGAGCCCAACACTGGTTTTCTCAAAACTGTTTAGCCCCTTACCCTTATGGGATAAACAACTGCTTCCTTGACTAGCCTTTTAGCCGCATCCAGTCCAATAATATCATCCCACTTCACGTTTGGATTATGGAGATAAATGTCCTGCAACATACATTGCAGCCTGTTAGTAAAACTTAAGTTCTTCTGCAGTAGAATAACGACCTCTGGGAAAGTAAAAGGCTCAACTCAGTTATGAAGTAAGAGTGCTAATAAGTGATGCAAACTGTATTATTTAACCCTACATACTGGGGACTTCCCAAGAGGAAAGCTTTCCCAGCAATCACTTCTATGGAACTCCTACATTGTGCCTTGCTTCCTCTCAAGCCCCTAATTTCCCTGGGGGCATATACACAGCCAAACGTATACGCTGAGCAGATCTGTTCCTCAGATCCGTTTTCCACAAGGTGGTTTTAATAACCAGCTAACGTACAATGAGCTATCATGGTACGAAGCCTAATATTTTGTCTCTGATGCTGGCAAGTACTGGATGTTTAAAAAAAAAAGTATAAGCAACGTGTGAGTGACATGTTGGTTCATATTTACATCCACCAAAATCTGCAACCAAAGGACTTTGATAATTAAAAATTACATCTTAGTCTTTGAGTTCAAACACACTTTGACATTGATTCTTCAGTGGATTTCTCTTACCTCTTTTTTTGAACATGCTTATTGTGTAGTAATCAGTCCCACAGTTTATAATCCCATGCAATGTGAAAATACTTTTGTTTGTTTTAAACTTGATGCTCAGCAACTTTATGGCTGTATCTATTACTTACAAGGAACAGCAAAAAACCGCTATTTACTCCACACTATGCACTATCACTAGGGGGGTGATTCCGCCCCTCTGCTCTCATGAGACCCCACCTGGAATACTGGGTCCAGCTCTGGGGCACCCAACAGAAGGACACGGAGCTGTTGGAGCGGGGCCAGAGGAGACCCTGGAGATGATGCAAGGGCTGGAGCCCCTCTGCTGGGAGGACAGGCTGGGAGAGCTGGGGGGGTTCAGCCCGGAGAAGAGAAGGTGCCAGGGAGACCTTCCAATCCCTTCCAGTCCCTAAAGGGGCTCCAGGAAAGCTGGGGAGGGACTCTGGATCAGGGAGTGGAGCCACAGGATGAGGGGGAATGGTTTTATACTGACAGAGGGGAGATTTAGATGAGATATTAGGAAGAAATTCCTGCCTGTGAGGGTGGGGAGCCCCTGGCCGGGGTTGGCCAGAGAAGCTGTGGCTGCCCCATCCCTGGAGGTTCAAGGCCAGGTTGGACGGGGCTTGGAGCAACCTGGTCTAGTGGGAGGTGTCCCTGCCCAGGGCAGGGGGGTGGGACTGGATGATCTTTAAGGTCCCTTCCAACCCAAACCATTCTACGATTCTCATATGGTGCAAGAAAAGGTATGAGAAACTCTGTAACAGGAGGAAAATTTTGCCCCAAGCATCTATCAAAAGACAGTCGGTAATTAGTCTATGCCCTGAAGCACTCACTAAATTAATTCCATTTAATTCATCGAACTTTCCAAATCTTCTATGAATTTTTCCATTTGCGTTAGCAGTATTTGGTGACTTTGTGTTCCAGAGATTAATAGTTCCGCAGAAAATATCATATCCTCAATACAAATACATGGGATAAATTCTGATCTCCAATAAAAACAGGCAATCCCCAGAGACTGAAGAAAAATTATGTGCTTATATCTGAGGGGAAAATTTGATTTAATACAATTAGAAAAATTATTTATATAGAGTAGATTACACTTTGCCTTTCTATTAACAGCAAATTAAGATGAATCAGATTTATGATACTAAGTAGAGACTTCCATAACTGTTTCCAAATTAAATTAGATTGTATTGTGAAATAGATACCACATGCTATTTATTTTTATTGATTTACACAGTGTTGATTACCATAGCAACTAGGAACGTACCAGCACAATTTAAAAAACATACCATAATGAAGGCTAAAGCAATCTTACTGCTTTGTACAAAAGCAGCAGCCAAGAACAACACTATTTTAAAGGTTTACCATAAAGTAAAAACCAAATGGGAATTGAAGTGAATGAGAATTTTCTTACTTTAAGGTTGGAAATGTCTTAAGACTTTGGTTATACTAAACTGCAAATACAAAACTTGCAGACCAAGAATTTGGGCCACACACAGCTATAAAAGTCAGGCAGCAAAAGTCTTCCAGGCTTTATAAATAGATGATTTTAAGTATGTGGGAGCAACTGCTGATACCCTTTCTAATTCTTATATCCAGAAATACATGCTGCCCATGCCTCGTGTTGGGACGAGGGAAGGGCTTCGCTTGCAGAACCTACAGTAACAGCATCTCTCAGCTGTGCCAAGCGAGAAAAGACAAGGTGTCCAGCTCATGCAGGCAGCGCGATGCAAGGCACAGGACTAGTATGAAAAGAACGCGGGAATATCAGCGTCTAATAATTTTGGTACATGGTATCTAGTAGATCCACTGGGAATCAGGCTCTTGCTGTGACGCTGGCACACCATCCACGCTGAACACAGGCTGGAATGGAAACTGCACCCACAGAGCTGAACCGTGGTCCTTCCCACCGTTTGAGCACCATTAGATAATAGTTGGTATTAGCTAATGTATTTAAATCTCTTTTTTCAGTGAAGTACGGTACATTTTCTGTAGCATTAAGAACAAATGGAAAAGCTATGACAGTCTCATGGGTACAGCATGATTAGATTACATCTTCCCCATTAGAATGGAACCATCTTAATTACTTCCTCACATTGTGTATCAGAAAGAAACATCATTACATGTAAAGAAATGACTCGTTGGGAGTTGCACGATAAGAAAAACAGCTTGCACGTTCAAGAATAAGCACTATCTGTGACAGTAAAAAGAAACAAACAGCATTCTCAGATGACAAAGATAACCAAGATCTCTACAGAAGCGACATGGAGATCCGCTCTTACTTTGCTTACAACCATTGCAAGTTCTCTCATCTCACCGCTCATGCCAATAAAAGCACTAAGGGGTTTCAATAATCGTTCCTAAAAAAGACAAACATAAGTTCTTGTCAGACTTCAATTATTTTTAAACAAACAAACTATGAAATAGTTTCAAAACAGCTGAGGCATCATAATAAAATCAACTTTTAAAGCTTTAAAGATATGGATAATAATAAAGATTTTGAAGTAAGCCATATTTACAGTGACTCATCTTTTCATCTGACAGAATCTAATCGTGAATTAACATTAAAATGAGCAGCTCTCTTATTGCACAGGTAGTCCTACACATGCCCTACGTAGATTAAGAGGAGTGAAAAAGGTAACTATGGGTCACCCCATTGTCACACTCTGTTTTAAAGGTCTCTTCAAGCGTTGCAGCTGCCGGGCAGAGCGGCACTGAGTAACCTGGATGCCCTGTCCTAGAAGCTACGGCTGGTGTCAAGGAGTGATTACTTTAATGAAGTTTTCTCTCTCAACCATCTAAACTCTGTTTTTGTCTCAGCTGAGGTGAACACTAAATAACATACTGAATTCAAAGGAACCAGAATTACACCCTCAGACATTCTGTGAGTTTCTGCAATCCTATTTTTTGTGAATCACATGGTATCATGCGTATTTATCGTCCTCTTCAACGAGGGAACAACTGTCAACAAATTAGACCGGTATCAGGTATGCCTGTCCACTGAAGAAGGAAATACTCCACTCAGGAATCTAACCCATTTTTTAGCACTCGGGAACAAAGAAAACATCGTCGCGGTATTTTATTTTGTTCCTGGTTGTATCAAACTGATGTTCATGTTCATTGGATGGAAATATGAACAGAAACACTTACCGAAGGATCTGGATCACAGTTAAGGCTGTTCAAGGCTATTTCATTTGATGATACTTTGACAGCATCCTGAATCATCCCATGGAAGTCAATTACTTGGCCCTAAAGGAGAAAATAATGTTTCGAAAGGCTTTAACTGTTAAAATTGCAGTGGACCAAATCTGGCTTGCCATTAGAGTTCTAAATACGGCAAAAACCGACCACAGAATCTGTGGTAGCAATGGGAAAAGAATGCACATCTCCTCAGTCACTGAAGCAATTTAACTGCTGAGCCTCTTATCATCTCGTTCAAGAATTTTAAATTTATCTTCAATTATAGCTGTTACCTGGGTTTTAAAACCAGAAGTATTCTTCCTTCTTGACGATGTTTGAAATGCTATTTAATGCAAGCCAAGCCACCTATGAAAACAATTACTGCCCAAACCATAAAATTGACCCTTCAGCTAATCATACAACAACACTTTGTACAAAAATCCATACAAAAAGCTTGCATTTGATATTTGTGAAAAAAAAAGACCTTTCATACGCTTTTTTTCCCTCTACATATACATTTCTATCATAAATCACAAACTAGGTTTCCACCAACCCTTCTTGGGCGAGTGCTGTCCCCTCCAGGTCTGTCTATTGCGGAGATGCTTAAGCCAAAGTCAGATTGCTGCAGAGTAATTGCACTGTCATTATTCTAAAGAAAAATCAATTTTAAAAAAGATGTGTTGCCAAGTAGACGAGTTGCAGATATTCCACTATAGGCATCATCCCACCTTTCCATACACGCCCAGATGAGCTGTATCATTACATGGAAGTTGCAAGAGCAATCCTGCAGCTGACAGACAAGCACCATTGTGTATTTAGACTTCATCTGACTGATGACAGCAGTGGTGAGAGCCACGGCTCTGCACCTCAGCATTCAAGTTATTTCATGCAAAGAGCTTCCATTTTAAGTTGCAGAAATCTGCATTTTACACAGTTATGGAAAGAAATACTTAATGAACAGAGGAAACGACAGGCACAGCATTTCAACTCAGAAACAAGGAGCTATTTTAGGATTATAAGTTACTTCGACATTCACTTCATGGCAGTTACGGCTGTAAAGTCCAAAAGCTAATGTTTTGGGGTTTTCTTAAGGGTGAGAACTGGTCGGAGCTGAGCTCCTCCCTATACAGGAATATAGACAAGGACTTAAAAAATAATAATAATAAAAAAAGCTCTCCTTCACCCAGTTCCTCAAAAGCCGTAACAGACACAGTGCTTGCCTACCAACCCGCTGTTCCTGCTCCCTCCTCTCTAAGGGATGGTAATAAAATAGCTTTCACAGCAATCTTACAAAAACGAGACTCACAAAACTGCAAATTACTGAGCCAAATTAATTCCCCAGTCTCAGACACCTTATGCACTGTGGGGATGCTCATAACGGACACCAGACTTTCTACTTGGTTTGTCTGTCTTGCTTTCTGGCACCAAAGGATGAATCTGCTGGTATTAATGGGAAAACTCTGGTTGCTTTCAGTATAGGTTGGGTTATATGACCCCTTTTCCTCTAATTTTTGCCTGTGACTGGCTCCCCAACTCACAGCCAGAAAGTGTGAAGTCTTGCAGCTATAATCCTTAAATTACATCATTAGTAAAACCCATTAGTTACACAATTATTAATTGTGCAATTCACATCCCCTTGCTGCCTATAGCTTCTCAAAACACAATCACGTTAATTTCAACTGCAAAGCTGCCAAGATAAAACCTGTTTGGGGCTCTCCTTCGTGGATGACTTAAATTCTGTTGTGCTCCCAGGTGAAGTTTTTGACAATGGCCTTTGCACTGTCTGATGTTTGAGCCTTGGGAGATTCTGAGAAGAGCTTGCTGCCCTAGAATTAAAAAAATAACCTCTTGAAAGGCTTTCACAACTTTTTTCCTTCAAAAAACCAAAAGATTAATAGACAGGTTTTCAAATAAAGCACTTCTGGGCTAACTTTACTCCTGCTGAAGTTAAGGTATCGATTCCAATCACAGCAAAGTTCAACGCTCACTGCTTTCAAACATGCCACCCTACCTTATCCACACTGCAGAAACTTTGTAAATTGTCTGCATCTCCATTTCAGAAACAAGTCTCTATTTTCCTCTAAAAGGTACAGAAAAATGCACCATGCAGTCAGCAGCGTAACTCTAGTCTTTAGTATATTGCTAGGGTAACACAACATTATTTTAACCATGCTGCATACTGCTTTTGTAGGAATATTTTCTGCCCAGAAAAAACCCCACGCATTTGTCTTACCTTCTTGGTCTTCCTCCAGTGCTCAGCTGTTGTTTATTTTCCACTGTAGCAAAAATTAATATTAAAAAGGAAAATAATTAAGGATATAAAAGAGGGCAACTTGAATTATTTTTTTCCCCTTCAAATATATTTTTGAGCACACATTAATGACCTTGGAAATAACAATGCATAAACAGGAACAGCATGATTACAAGCAACGCAAGCTTGCAAAAATGTTTTGAAAACAAACTGATATTGGAGAGAGCAGTTTGGCTTCAGGCTTGTCAAATTTTAAGCTCATTCAGTCTTTGGTTTCTTTGCTTACATTTTAAAACTAGTATCATTTTCACAGTAAAACTGACACTACCAGAAATTAGATCAAGCACAACAAACTAACTTAATGTATGAGACAGAATGCTTATTTAATGATAATAATTTTTCAATTGGTGAATTGGGAAATAGGAATTTACCTCACTCCTCTTAATAATTTTGTCATGTTCAACACACCAAGACAGTATTAATGTCACATTGCAATGGTGGCTATCAAGGTATGTTATTTTTTGCACTCAGGTATTTTGAAACAATTTCTGTCAAAGGAAAGCTTTTTTCACAAAATGTCAAACTCGCAAAGCCCAGATCTGGACTCATAAAGTCGAGGGTTTGTACCATACTAGCATGCACCCCGTTGTTCCAAAACACATCTCCTGTCCGTGTTCTCCGTGCAGTGCTGTTGCACGCAGATTCTCAAACACTTACATAAAATGATCCTTCCCGAGCAGCCGTTTCGCTGGAAGAGCTGGGGAACGCAGAGTACTTAGAGGCAGCAGAGCCCATGCGAGAAACGGCTACCTATGGCACCGCACACCACGATTCGGCAGGGAAACGCATCGATTGTGTGGGATTTGCTGAGAGTATCCCAAAGAATTTAGTGGGAAGGAGCAACCACATGGTTTTTGTTTGGCCTGTGTAGACCACGGTCTGATCACAGACACAATTTAAGGTGGGTCACAACGAGCCAAGCAGCAGCTTCTCAAGAAACACACGTGGGAGAGAAGCTGCTTAGGCTTCAGGGGAAAAGGAGGATACATCCCTGCCAGCACGGCTGCAATTCTGGGCTCGGGTAAAGGCAGAGTGACCCACGTCTGAGTAGCTTTACTGACCGAAAAATGGGTACCGAAAGCTTGCAATTGTCTAAGAGTGGCTTTTTGGGAATCGTTTTTTCACTTGGATCGTGGATCGAGCCGTGGCTACCACTCAGTTTGACTAAGAATAAATACGATGTGACAAATGCTTTGTAATACATTTTCCTTCTTGATTCGTAACAAATCCCTTTGGTTTTGTCCTGCCAGGCTGCTCCTCTTTGTATTAACACCAATCGATAGGTTCTAGCAGTAAATCTCTTTTTCATGCAGATAATGTTTGCTTCCAGCTAGTACTATCTTCTACATCACCATGAATGTAATGATGACTAGTAGCTTTAGTACCTTTCAAAATAATTTCACCTATGCAGGTAATTTTATTATATTGCTATAATGTTTCATTTACCCGTGATTTCAAAGTTGTTGGCAGCCATATGAAACAACGACAACTGCTCAGAGATGTTCCCTGGCCAGTCATCCCCTTCTCTGATTATTATATTTATCTTACAAGACAAACAGAGATAGTGGTGCTTTCTGTACCCTCCGAGCTCTTCATAACTGGTTCTTATACCGTTATTCTTATGGCTTCCACAAGTTACATTTTGTGCTCAAGTACAAAACCATTCAGGCTCTCAGGGTCATAAAAGAACGCTCATATTCTGATTTGCCTTGTTCCGTATCATTCATTTATACCTCAGAGTTTAAGTCATTTGGAGCAAATAAACCCATTACTTGTTTGGCACATTAACTTTAATCTATGAAAATATGCAAAATAAATGGTTAACGAGACTAGTGGTGACACAGTTCTAAGCTTGGATGAGCTAAGATATAGTATTTCTTTTAAGTGCTTTATTTTAATTTAAAAATTAAATCCAAAATGGAACAGACACTATTGTCTCCCCATGAGAAGAAAGTTATATTAAAATATATTTATGTCAAAATACTTTGTGCTTACACAGCATTTTCCAATATCAAAGCAGTTTTTAAAAGACAGATGAATATCACCTTCTCGTTCCTCTACATAAAAAGAGAAAGAAGAGCAGAAGGGCTCAAGACCCCATCTCTCAGTTCTTACGTCCTATGTGGTAGAACTACAGCTCTGTAACTGTAAGAGTTCAGACATTAAATGCTGACATGCACGAGAAGTGCAGTGTGTCTATCAGGCAAATACACCTTTGAGAAACAAAAGGTTTCTTTCTGAAAAATAGCCACATACCAGTGTCCAGGGCTTTTTTGGTAATTTTAGGATACTTTTGAAATTTTACAAAGTAATAGCTTTCATATTCCATCAAAATTGTCTCAAGATCAATGTTGTCACAAACTTCAAAGCCACGTAAACTTAATTTCGTCTCTTGTTCCAAAGCATTTGCAGCATCGACATACCTGGTAATTTAAAAAAAACAAAGATCAAAAAAACGGAGAGTCGTTATCTTATTCTGATTTTTCAAAGAAAAAGCAAACAATAGTATTAGTAGGTATAGGGTATTTTTAACCTGTTCACAGCTCCATTTATTATAAAAGCATAAACTCTATTTAAAAACCCTTTGCTGATTGTTCTAAAGTATTTTTAAATTACATAGCACATTTTTGTTCCAGAAACTGAAACAATTGCAAATTAAACTGCCAAGATATATAATAGTAGTTTACTCTTTCTCACATCAAACCAAAGGGCCGAGCTGTCTATCCGCTCAACAGAGGACAGAAGGACACATTACGGGAGGTCAGATACATACAAACCCACAAATGTAGAGTACTGTTATTTAAATAACATACCCTTCCTCCATTAAATAATGCAAAATTAGAATGAGGAGATTTTTTCGACGAGCTTGTGTTCGCATCTCATCCTGTGAATTAAGACAGAACTCTAGATCAAATGTAATATTCTCTTTATTGCTGTAAACAGCATCTAAATGTAGCCTGTGGAAACAAACAAATTAAAACAGCAGCATGTAAGAACTGTAAAACAACCCACTGTTAATAAACAGAAGGAAAGTGGCTTTCAATGTAATTTTTCTTACACATCATCAGGGCTACTAGATGGGTAGAAACCTTTTCCTAGAGAAAAGAAAAATCCTTTGAGGTTGAAAAAAATAACTTACTTTCCTTACTATGGTTATGGATCTCCGACATGTTCAGGCTACTGTGAATTTCTGGGCAGGACTCCTGCAGACCTCATGCACAGTGTCCCCAAGGGCTGTGCAAGGAACTCTCGTGCTCCAGCATGGCTGTGTCCCTCCCTCTAGAAACCAGAAACCCATTTTCCAAGTGCCTGGAGAAAGGGGGATGAAGAAAGGGTCTGGGGTCTGCATAACTGCACTACAAAGACCAGCTGTACACCATTGGCACCTCCCAATTCACTGACCTTGACATATAAACACAAGTGAAACACAGAATATTTGAAAAATTAGTAGTTTGGGATAATACCAAACTTGTCTGATTTTAACACAGGAGTAACCAAAGTCATAGAATCATAAATCACAGAATGGTTCAGTTGGACGGGACCTTAAAGATCATCCAGTCCCACCCCCCTGCCCTGGGCAGGGACACCTCCCACGAGACCAGGTTGCTCCAAGCCCCATCCAACCTGGCCTTGAACCTCCAGGGATGGGGCAGCCACAGCTTCTCTGGCCAACCCCAGCCAGGGGCTCACCACCCTCACAATAAAGAATTTCTTCTTAATATCTCATCTAAATCTCCCTCTTCCAGTTTAAAACCAGTCCCTCTCATCCTATGGCTCCACTCCCTGATCCAGAGTCCCTCACTGGCTTTCCTGGAGCCCCTTTAGGGACTGGAAGGGGCTCTACAGTCTCCCCGGAGCCTTCTCTTCTCCAGGCTGAACAACCCCAGCTCTCCCAGCCTGTCCTCCCAGCAGAGAGGCTCCCAACATGCCAAAACTTCAATATGGAGTCAGTCCCCTGGATTTCTTCACACAGACCGGTGAACCCAAAGTCATTCACAAACATTTCTGCAATAAAAACAAGGCAGCATCGAACATCTTTGCCACCATTCAGTGAAGCTGGGGGAGCATAATGTGCAATATCAAGAATAGCAAAAGGGACACTGGAAACAGAAATCTGACAAGATACTGGAACAAAGTCTTACTCTGATGAAACATGCCACACATGCTGAGTGTCTGCAGAGAAACCCTGAGATTTTAAGGCCATAACAGAAGTTGCTACAAGGAAAGCTGCAGAAATGAGCACATCGACTTTGGTCCGCCTCATTGGGATTTCAAGCTGGGACCACAGGAAAAGTGGGTCTGGCCAAACCCACATTTAGGCAAATAAATGGTTTCCTTTCTCTTTTAGGATGCTGACATTCAGCATTATTTATGAGGACCCAGTGTGAGCACGAAAGACTCCCCTTACCCAGTGGATGGGGAAAGGGCAGTGGTTTCTGTCGCCTGCATAGCTTGTATATCCCTGATGGTATCACATGGTAATGCATATACAGACCCCCACTTCTACCCCCAGTTTCCCTCTCGTCTCCCCCCACTGAACAGTGCCTGAAGAACTGAATATCCCTGAGAAAAAGCCTAGCCCAAGCGTTAAGGACCTGCGGGAGACAAACCCTTTGTCTTCTCCTTTCTACTGGAAAAAAGGCTTCAGTGTCTGTGGTGATGACTTTCGCGGCTCTTTACCAGTGCCTGGGGCACAAAGAAGCCAAAGAATTACTATTGACCCAGGCTCGTGTTTTTAAACCGCACAAGATAGATAAAAGGAATATCCATATGGAAAGAAAATTACCCTTCCTTTCTGGTCTCTTGGAAGGAATTATCATTAGAGGCTGACCTGCTGGAAAGCAGCTCGGCAGAGAGGGACCTGGGAGTCCTGGTGGACAACAGGATGCCCATGAGCCAGCAATGTGCCCTTGTGGCCAAGAAGGCCAATGGCATCCTGGGGGGCATCAAGAGGAGCGTGGCCAGCAGGTGGAGGGAGGTCATCCTCACCCTCTGCTCTGCCCTGGAGAGGCCACATCTGGAGTGCTGGGTCCAGTTCTGGGCTCCCCAGTTCCAGAAGGACAGGGAACTGCTGGAGAGGGGACAGCGAAGGGCCACGAAGATGATGAGGGGGCTGGATCATCCTTCTTATGAAGAAAGGCTGAGGGAGTTGGGTCTTTTTAGTCTGGAGAAGAGAAGGCTGAGGGGGGATCTCATCAATGCTTACAAATACTTAAAGGGAGGGTGCCAGGAGGAGGGGGCCAGTCCTTTTCCAGTGGTGCCCAGTGACAGGACAAGAGGGAACAGGCACAAACTTGGCCATAGGAAGTTCCATCTGAACATGAGGAGGAACTTCTTTCCTTTGAGGGTGGCAGAGCACTGGCAGAGGCTGCCTAGAGAGGTGGTGGAGTCTCTGACTGGAGACATTCCAAACCTGCCTGGACGCCATCCTGTGCCATCTGCTGTGGGTCACCCTGCTCTGGCAATGGGTTGGACTAGATGATCTCCAGAGGTCCCTGCCAACCCCTGTAATTCTCTGATTCTATGATAATTGTAGTAAACTGCGAATACTGGAGAATCATTTATTCCTACAAGGAAAGGTGCTTTTGGGTGGTGCAACATACCACAAAACCAACTTACCTCTTTAGAGTGCCTTTCTCAGATTAGATTGACCTGTTCCCTCTGCTCCGCACACAGCAGTGAATATCATATACCATTCTGCTGCTAACTTCAGCACTTGCGATAGCACAATCAGCTATTGTGCCGTTTTAAAACTAATAGCTCTCTGTGTATTCACCAACCTGCCAGGCTGTAAAAAGTACCGGGAAGAAGAGGCAAAAGGTTTCCCAATATAGCAGATATTTTCTGGGATGTTTGCTTCAGATGTGAGGCCATCTAGTGACACAACTAGGAAAGGGATGGGCTTTGCTTTTAACAACGTGTCCTGGAGGCTTAAAGCGTATTTGTGTTTCAAATGTCAGTAAGATTGGTAGAATCTTCATTCTGGTTTTCTAGAGAAAAGAATCAAACCAGTTGGGGAAACAGGAGGAACTCTTACCCCACTTGTAGCCATTACTATTTTTTATTGTCCTGATAAAGTTAGGGAGACACTCTGTTTCTGAGTCCATAAGGGAGCTACAATACCATTTGCCTTTCAGTGGTGGTACCAAGATGATTTTTCTTCCCTAAAAGGATTTAGAACTGCTGCATAAATGCTTGGTAGATCAGTACTCCTGAATGAAGTAGATCAGTTCCTGAGAAGTGCTGCAACACGAAATGAATCAATTCTGAGAACTGTTACAAGCAACGAGAAAACACTGACACCTTGGGATGAAAGGATCTTTTCCTTCTTATTGCTTTGAGGTGCTGGTGTGTTTGGAAAACACATTTTGAATTGTGGGCCTTTCACCATTTCTCCTGGATGATCTGAATCTGCCGCAACAGGGCTGGAGGTGCAAAAATGAAGCTGGAGTCATCACTCGCTGAGAATCCCACCTGCACATTCTTCTAAACGCAACCGCTCCTGCTGTTTTATGCTGAGAAAAATTAACTGTTGTGTTTGCCCACATATCAAAAGGCAAGATCACAGTTACCTCTGAATATTTAAACACAGTATGAAAACACAGCGGTTGCCAGAGAAGACAAACACATCAAGTGTTTCTTGTTGGAGTATTTACAGTAATGCTCTGATGAGAGAAGAATTGCATCTGCCTGACGAACTGACAGGGCTTAAAATCCATGCCTGGAACTTTCCTTGTAAAAAATTTGTGTTCTGCTGTGTCTTCTGCTGCTGTCAATCCCACCAGCTTACTTCTGCTATCCCTGGAAGTGTTTTAAGTTCTGGTATCGACAGCAATACAGTGATGGTTGTCACCTCAAATACTCTTCTAGGTAGAGACTTGCTTTATATATAGGATAACATCCTGTCTACGTATAAGCAACCCGCTTCAACCTTAACATAGTAATGTTCTTGTGTTGACCAAGTGGAAGCAAAAGTGAACCTTTACATCAAAAAAGAGCCACATCTAAAAATCAGAAGAGAGTTTAATCTGAGAGGTTCAGTCTGTCTGTGTTAGTAGGAATGCAAACAGCAATGCCTAATTTTGGGAAGTCAGACATGTGTCCGAAGAAAATTAACTAAGCTGTTAATCAGTTGATCAACTGACAAAGACTTGCGCTAGACTGGATGTGAAAAACAGAGGAGAGATATCAGTATCTCTGGGCCCAGTTCTGTGAGGTTTCCATAAAACAAAGAAAAATTAAGGACCTTTCAACATGTAACTGTTACCAAATCATAAATCTTGTGAGTCAGCAGTGAACGGACCATTGCTTTCTTGACCAACCCCACAAAGCCACATCTCCCCAACTGGCACCTTTCACCAGTTTTATTCTACCACGTACCCTTCCCAAGAGGCAGGCGAACCTCTGCGCACCAGTGCCACCAGCAGCTTTAGCTGTCCGCCTAAACAGCTCTCTGCCCACGCTGGTCTCCTTTCCTGAAATCCAGTTTATTCTCTAGGGAGTGACCCCCACTGCAAATACAACCACAAAACACGCCTGCCACAGCAGAGACACATACTGACACTGCCCAGGACTTCTGCCGAGTTTGAGGAGAAATGGTAAATCTTACAGGGCATGAAAAAATAGGAGTACTTACGAGTGCAAAGTTACTTAAAATTCAGTTTAGCTTTATAGTGATTTAGCTTTCCTGTTTAATTAGTATTTAGAATTGCATGTTGTTTATAGCCACTGGTATTTCAATAGATGTTTAAGTGTTTAAAGTTTAATAAGCTTCCGTTCTTAAAAGAACAAAAAAAATGTATGTAATTAAATTTTCAATTACTATAGGGGATTTTGGGGTCCATGCAATTAATAAAAGCTTAAGGCACTTAAGCATGATCTTCTTTTAAAAACTAAATAGTTGAGCACTTAACTAATTAACTCCAACACTTATAGTGTATTTTGTTTACTTCTAGCTTAACAAAAGAGTGGTATCTACTCCTTTCTTTGAGCCGTTTAAAATTAAACTTCATTAGAGTCATGCATCTTTAAATGTAATTGTTTGTTGAGTCATTTCCATACCTTTTACTAAAATGCATTTACATTATAAATCAACCTAGTCTCTTGTGTAATTCCATCAAATTAATGGACCTACTAAAAGATGAATTTAACCCTATAATGTTTCATTATCATTTGACCCTGTATTTCTGCATGAATGTATTCGATAGAATGAAGAAAAAAGTTACAGCGCAAGTCCCAGTCTGGGAAGCTTGGAAATAATAACTATACTGCTGTAACATTGTGCCTTTGTACATCCAACCAGGACAGTAAATAAGAGAAGTTCAGAGGGATCTGTGATCAGGAATTTGGACAAGAGGCAAGTGGTTAGCTCTGTAATCACAAAGGGAAAGATCTTATCATAATACACATGCAGTGTTCCTTCCCTCTTTTGCCTTTGGGATCCCAGGACGGCTCCCAAGTATGGCATTCCTCGGGATCAAGCTGGCACCATGCACCAGGATAGAGAGAGCAGCTGAGGCACAACACACTCCCTCAATTTTCCTCGTCCCTCCACCAAAGCTCCACAGCTTTCCTTCTACCCTAGCCCTTTGCATCTTATATTTGCAGCCTTGCCAGGCTTTTTAGAAGGCCAATGTTCAATTATTGTTTGGCTTGCTGACAGTCATTTTTGAGAAATGCGAGCAGAGAAGGGAAATGGTGAGTTTTAAACAGTGTATAACTTGGCTGCCATTGAATAGAATTTCCCAGCACAAAGAAGAGGCGCTGCTTTGCTCCCTTCTCTCTTCCAAATTATACAAGCCTGCTGCAAACAATAGAGTTGGCAAAGTCTCTGAAGAAGGATTACAAATAGCTTTCATAATTAAAGACATACAGCAAGTTCACCACAGAAGTTATGGCTGTCCTAGCAGTAACACTAGGGCGCATTCCAGAGGTGTTATGTTTAAAACCCGAAGTCATTTTACAATTTGATTTTGGTGCACTGAAAAGAGAAACCTTCCAATTTCTCCCCCCATTGCAATAGTTTCCATGCCGTCTTTCAATTATTATGCTCCGATGTTAAGGGCCACGCACAGACCACTATTATCTCCCTTTTAACAGGAACATTGCTGAAGCCAGGCTTTACGCTGCCAAAACTTCACTAATTTGCAGCGATACGTGTTACAAATACATAAAACTGAATGGACACCAAGTATGGTGAATTATTAAACAATACAACATAAGGATGCAGATTTTACAAATTAAATAATAAGCATTAATTCTCCAACTCATTTGTATGAATTTGTGGAGTTCTACTGCAGTTTACAATATTGCTTTTCAAGAGTGATTTACAGAACAAACATAGGGAACACTTAACAATCAAAACCAGTGAAATGCTTCACCAAACACATTTCTTTGATCGCAAGACTACACTGGGTCACTGTGAACAGCCATAGAATTTTGTACATGGAATGCACGTAGGAAGTTATATAGGAATTTATATTTTAAACACTTTTCCTCAAACTGGTAAAAAATAAGAATAATGATTTCCATTCTATAGAACATATTAATGGAAAAAATGCAGTACAGGGGGCAGAGCTGGGGGACCAGGAATTCCAGTAATTATTTAGTGCTACAAATTAAAGATGTATCAGCCTAACTTTTAGATACTGCATTGGAACACTGGAATTCAGAAACCTGTAATTAAGTATCTAGGCTCCCACAACAGAAGTCAAGAACATTAGAGGAACAATTAAAAAAAATCCTCTTTGTAGCTTCAGTCCATTCCTTAATCACTGACTGCCTTGAACAAAGTAGATTTCAAATTTGTGCCCCTCTGCAGAATACAAACCTCTCTCTACTCTGTAGACAAAATATAAACTCTGATCTTCACATCCATCCTGCCAAAAGGCTATGGAGAAGTCAGCTTACAAAGCAAACCAACCCAAATCCACTCGTACACTCTGGGGGGAAGAGCTCCAGGTCCTATTCCCACAAATGTTTCTGCATTTAGCAGTCAAAACCATCCTTGGGACCAGGGCCACCCAAATGCTCGCTGGCGAGGTTACAGATTAGACCCCTTTCACCTCCCTGTCTTCCTTCTGCACATTAACGACATTTTGATATCCCACCTCAGGGCACCGTTGTCAGTGGTTGGCATCTGAACCCACTTTAGGGCTCAGAGACTGTGCCAGAGGCTCTCATTCCTAGGGAAATACACGATCTACTAATACGAGAGACTTACATAACCTAAAACTCAGCCTCAGCATCCCTGCCAAAACCACCTTTTTGCGAGCAATCCCACCCTATCCAGGCGCCCTGGAGATTTGTGTATGCATACACAGCACCGAGGACCTTCCTGGGGGGTTTTTAGCAGTCCTGCAGTGCAGCCCTACATTCTCTCTTACTCCAGTTGAATTTGACCAGCAGATGGAAGCAAAAGAACAAAAAAAACCAAAAAAACCCCACAAACACAAAATCCTGTTGCTTCTGGGCTTCCTGGAGCTCGACCCATCCGTGGGACAGGCACAGTGGGGCTGTCCAGCCCAGGCTTATGGAAAAGGGAGCTGAGGGAGGGAGGGAGGAATACGGACTTGTCCCCCGTCACTTTTATCTCCTGCTACGACCAGGCAGCTGCGGGGAGCAAGGCGGCCTGCCCGGCCCGGCCCTGCCCTGCGGGGCGGCAGCACAAGAAGCCCTTCCCTCCTGCAAGGGGAATGGAAACGAGGAGGGGGGGCTGCGGGAAGCCCTCACCCCTGAGGGGAGCCAGGGCCGCCGTCACACCGATGGCCCTGGGGGCCCACAGGCCCTGCCCGCCCCGCACGGCACCGGCCTCCGCTCGGCCGCCAGGGCGCCGCGGCCGCGCACTGCGCATGCGCAGAAGTGCGCCCGCCCACCCGGCGCGATTTCCATAGCAACGGGGACGCGCGGCCGCCCGGCCTGCCGGTGCTCACCGCCTCCCGCGCCTGCTGGGTGCTCCTCAGCGCCTGGCAGGAGAGCTCCATGGCGGCGGCTCGGCCGGCGGGGGGGTACAACCCGCCGGGAGAGACACAGCGAGCGCCCGGCCCCGCACCCCGCGGAGGCCAGCGGGCGCCGTGAGGGGGAAGGCCCGTCCCCCCTCCCTCACGCAGCCAATCGAGACGGCAAACGGTAAAAGATTGCCTGAAGAACTGCCCAATCGCCGGGGAAGTACGGGGCGGCCGTTTGAAGGGTGGCTCAATGAGGGTGGGGAGGAAAGGCGGGGCTGGCGGCAGTACCGGCCAATCGGCTCCCGGCTCACCTGAGGAGAGGGCAGAGGAAGGAGCTCCTGGGGTCGTCAGGGGAGCGGCGGGAAGCCTGCGCTGACGGGCTGTAGGCGGTCTGGACCGGATCAAACCGGCCGAAACCAGCATAAACCACTGTTAAACATGTCCAGCTCTCCCAGGCGGTTGAGATGCGCCGGAGAAGCAGCAGAGTGTGGGCTGCCCCTCGCCTCAAGGATGGCGTTGGGCCCTAAAATGGAGGCCAGCGGCGTGTTGGCGCTGAGGGAGCGCGGGGCTGTGAGAAGGGCCCTCTTCAGAGCACCTGAAGGCCGCTGCTGAACGCGGCTGCCTGATGGCTGCAGCCTCCTGGTTTCAGGGTGTGAATTACTTGGGTGATTTGTGGATTTGTGCCCGCTGGGAACTCTCCTCAGCGCAGCTGGAGGAAAATGTAAAAAAAAAAACAACCCAAAACAAACAAACCAAAAAAACCCCCACACCCTGAAAATACATGTGAGGGAGCTTAGAGCATGCAAAAGGCTCGCTCAGTGACAGCCACAACAGGGCACAAAGCGGGACAGCAGTGGTCAAAATGAGGAAGAGTGACCTGGAGGCGGCCTGTCCTGTGGTCCGTGTGCGCTTCCCCGCCAGGCGGCTGCAGGTACAAGCTCTCCCCGAGTGCTGCCTATCGGAGACCAACAGTTACTGAGTCCCACCAGCTGTTTTTGCACAGGATAACTAACCAGATTCTTCACATCCACGCCATGCTATGCTTGCTTAGCATCCTCAAACCTGTGTTCTCCAGACATCCAGACCTTCCTCCAAACACCATCTGCTCAGTGTAACCACCAATACCGCAAAAGGCTTTATCCTTTCGGTGCAACCCTGTTCCTACTCAGGAATGTTTCTCCAACCCTTTCCTTAAACCTTCCCAATCCAGTATCTGCCAACACAAGCTTTCTGTTCCTTCAAGCTCCGTTCACCAAGTATCTCCAACTGCACGTACCTCTTAAAACCCTTCTCTCTCTCCTCCCGGTATGTCTTAATCTCAAGGGTGTCCTAAGCAAAACCAGGACTTCAGCGTATGTTAACTGCTCAGTTAGTCACACTGCGAATGTAATTTCCTTTCATCCTGTTAAGCATGTAATTTAATACATGCCTTTTTTATGAAATTTGTCCCATAAAACACAAGAGTTTTCAAAGTGGATCAGATCAACACTCCTACGTCCAACTTAGGTTCTCTCCTACTAGACTTTGTGTTTAATTTTGTGGGCTTAATGTGGTAGTGGAGTTCTGTGTTTATTTTCCGTTACTGAGTGCTTCTTTTTTATGGCTGCGAAGAAGTTCCTGTAACTGAAGTTAGGATTCAAGCCATCCCAGCCCGGTTTCCAAGATCCTATCATTACTGTTGAGAGAATAGCCTGGGTTCTGGAGTTTGCTTGATTTGAGAGAGTTTTCTGTCGTGTCTTTTAAAGGCTAGTGGTATCTTAGACTGCTGAAGCTGAACAGTGCTGGTTGTCGGCATCAAGGTGTCACCAAGCAACTCCAGAACCTACAAAGAAACCTTGCTAGGACACTTGCTATCTAGGCCTTACATTCAGTAGACATAATTTAATAAAAATAATAATGGTCAGGTAAACAGCTTTATAGCAAACGTTTAAATATTTCCCTGCTGTGCTTATAACCAAAATGTAGGTGTATCACCCTGGCGTGTTAGGATAGGAAAGCAAAACTAGTTATCATGCATGTCATCATCAAACCTGACTAGAATATAAAAAATAAAAATATGTTAGGTTTCTAATTTGCATTTTTTCTGCTAAACGTGAATATATCTACTGAGTCTGACGTCACTGTAGTTATATATAGCTTTATTGTATGTCTCGACGTAACAGGTAGATAACGTCCCAAGTAAGCTCTGTTTTGTCAATTAGCTGCACAGATACAAAGCGCTCCCACAAACGATCTATTTCCAATAGATAGGGTAAGTAACCAACTCGGGACATCTTGTCTTGTAATCAGAGCCCACATTTTTATGGCCAGCAGAGTAATTAAGGGGGGCTGTGAGCCTCCGTGCTTCTACAGTTCTAGACATAAGAGAGGTGAGGGCACTGACCACCATCTTGTTACATTTTTGACATCTGGTTTGTCTAATGTGACATTAAAAAGTGAATGGCTATGGGATAGGACAGCCGATGGAAAAGCCTCGGGCTGGCTTATAAAGTTCTGGCCTTTAAACAGAGCATGGACAAAAAAATCTACCTTCAACCCAGCCACCTCAGATGCCCTCGATCCTGTCACTGCTTCTGACTGACATTCTGTTATCCCTTAGCAGCTGGGTAAGCGGCACAGGAGGGGCTTGTTGAGGTGTAGCGCTGGTGAGTCTCACTGCTGCAATGCTGGGAGCGCCTGTAGGATGGGGTTTTTATTTGTTTTGGGTTTTTTGTGGTTTTTTAATTTATTTTTATTTTTTAAACTGTCTGCAGTGCGTTTGCAGGAGGCAGGGAGAGTTTGTTTAGGTGGTCAGATGCAGGAGGAGTCAGTGCTTGTATGGACAAGCATAGTCCCAGAAAGATTATTAGAGAAGGCTGAAGCCCAGGTGTATATTTCTGCCCCCTCTCCAACAAGCCTATCTCAATTTAGGGACCAGGATGCTTAGCACCTGTAGGTTCCCCTCTTATCCCAACTGGAGCCTAATGGAAAATTGATTGCTGCAGTGATATCCTCTCAGAGGGGCGCATAAAATGGCTGCTTTGAAGAAGGGCAGGTTGTCTGCTCCTCTCTATGGCTGGTGCCGGGCCAAGTTTTAAAACCTGTGTTGCAAAATCGGAAAGGACTCAAGGGGAGAGCATGGAGAATGCTTTAGTTGCTGCAGCAGGGGGTTGTAAGAGGAGAAAGTGGAAGGGAAGGAAGAAGTATTGGAAGTGCAAGGAACAGCAGTATCAGCAGCAGGAAGAATGTCTGACGTTAGAGGTGGGTTTCTTAAAAGTTTGGTGGGAAGAGAAATGTTGGAAAGGTTGAAACTTTGGTAAGCTGGGGAGTGTAAGTCTGGAGTGGATGCGTGTGTGAGGAGTTTTGAAAAAACCTGATTGATTTTGAAGAACTAGAGAAGAAGGGACTGATTCTAGTTCCTGGAAAAATCAAGAGAGGGAGATTTGAAAGAAACCTTGGTGTGGAGATGGGGTAATAGAGTGGGAGAAGATAGGCTAGTGCCCTATGCTTTTTAGAGTAGGGACCTAGGAAAAAGCTTGACGAGGACCAGAGGTATGGAGTATATGTTTTTTCAAGGGTATGGCCCCTGTGATGAGTAGGAGAAACTATGAGGGAAAGCTGAGGGAAAACAAGGTATGATGAGAGGGGAAGCGCTCTAAGGAACTCTTTTCTTCAAGCAAAGAATTAGGATAGGCTAGTATTAATAATAGCCTTTTATTATCTTGTGTGTGTGAGGCATTAAAATGCAATCTATAGCCTGTTTGCTCTTACCGCAGCAGATACTGGAGATGAGATGAATGGGAAGGTTGAAAGATGTGGTTGTGAAATGAGAGGTGAGCGCACGTGAGAAAAGAAACGCCTGGCTCTGGTGTGAGCTTGAACATCGATGTCTTTCCTGCTGTATTTGAAGGAAGAAACGCATGAGGGTGTGCTGAAAGGAGAAGAGAGAAGGCTTTGGTCTGGCCTGTGCTGGTGTGTGCTTTAATGACCTAAAAGATCCTGACCTGCAGCTTGCCCCCTTAGCCTGGTATTGAATCGCGCAGGGCAGGGAGAAAATAAATAATGTTTGATGGACTTGGGAGCTGAACTCGCGCAGTGGTGTGGCAGACAGCACGCTTTATGCGGCTGTGAATAATAACTGCTTTTGACTAACAAAAGTGATTTGAAATTAATAAAGTCCTTATGTTTAAATCTTCAAGGAAATGGGCCGTTTTAAGACCACGCACGGAACAAGTTTACGTGGAGAAGGACTAGCTATCTGTAGTTACGGATTAAAAACTTTGGCAGAACTAAAGGTTTGTCTTGGATTAACTGATAGTAAATTAGAAGGAAAGCCTGCCTCAAAAAGCTGTTGGAAAATTACCGCTAGTAGTTATTGAGTTCCTCTGTGTCCAGATCTCGTAGTGATGCTGAGTGGCTGACTATGTGTGTACGGTGGGCATCTGTACCCTCTGTAAAAACTCAACTGTTTGTTCCCAAAATTACCCACCAGAATCCCTCCTGGCAGAGCGTGCTGCTGACGTGGCCCATGCAGGAGCTCCCGGCGCAGCGAGCTCTTATTTGTTTGGAGAGATTATGGTTGTAGTTACCGCTCTGAATCTGTCAACCGTGCAAAACCTGGTTAATATGGGCGAAAATATTTTGTGTTTTGGACCCTTTTTTTTCCCCCCCAATGTCTCTCTTCAACTTCTTCAGGTCGGTTTGGCTGCTTGTCTGTTTGTTGGCTCAGTCTTTGCCTTTTTTTTCTTTATTGCAGTAAATCAGTTGTTTGGTTTAAAGGCCCAGTTGCCAATGAAACTGAATATCGTGACTAGGTAATTATTGTGACTAGATAATGATCTCTGGCTGCTTTTGAAAATAATACTCAGCTGCACCTCGATGTTTATTTTTCTGCAAATGTCTCAACATTTCCCATGCAGCAGGAAACCCATTATCCCGTTTTGAAGCTTACTGCCAGTGACATTTTCGCTTCACCTTTTATTAATAAAACGTGTCACATCATCATTGTAACACAAATTACGAGAATGCTCTTGATGAGACAGATGAAACTCTGAAAGCTATCGAACAGCAGCGCGAGCCCAGCCTTTCCATTTAATATACTTCCATTGCAAGACTGTATTATTTGCTGCTCTTCCTTTTTTTTTTTTTGTGTGTGTGTGAATATAATGCTGTTTATGGGTGTTCCCTCCGGAGAGCGGCGGCCCCGAGGGGTGCTGCTCCCTCCTCACGGCCCCGGAGCCCTCGGCTGCCCTTCCTTTCGCGACCCGCGGCTTTGGCCCTGCTCGGCACCCCGGGGGTCGCTAAGGAGCACGGCGGGCCGGTCCCGGCGAGTTTTTACCTCAGGATTTCCCGGTGCCGGCAGGTTTTTACCTCAGGATTTCACTAAGGGCCGCGCCGGGAGGCGGCGCGCGGCGTCCTCCCCCCCCGGAGCCGCCCTCCCCCGTCACGTGCCGGGGGCGCGCGCAGGGTGCACGATGGTGGCGGCGGCGGCGGGGCCCGGCGACGGCGGCGGCGGCAGCAGCGGGTAGAAAATG
>VZSF01010563.1:0-35346 GCA_013398295.1 Chionis minor | reverse complement strand
GGGGGGGGAGTTGGGGGAAGAGGGTGAGCTGGCCTTTTCCATTTTAAGGTGTAGACACAAAGAGCTGACTACGTTATTTGTGTTTTTCCTTACCTTTCTTGAGCAGTCTGTTAGTATCTTTGTTTGGAAGGAGAATGTCCTTCTGCAGCATCCACACCTGCAGAAGTGCTGCCGAGGGAATACTACATGCGCACCGAGTCCACCCCCCTCAGACTTCCCTACAGAATGAATAAAAGACAGTTAAATAGGTACTACTGTTTAGTGTAGAGAAAGGTCTGATGGCTGAACTGAGAGTAGCCTTCCCAACAGTGGGAAATATGCTGCAATTGCCAGAGAATTTCCTACACTGAGGCTTCTTTCAGCACCGATGCTGCTTGGGTTGAAGTGACTGTAGTGTAGCTGAGGAGCTCAGTTATAAAAATCTCATGGAAAGAACTGAGTTTCTCTGAGGACAACAGCACTCTATCTCAATATTAGGTTTAAGAAGGGTTGGCTTATTTTTTCATGAGTTAAACTTTGGTGTGTTTTATAAACTTGTTTGTGTTTACATGTTTTCTTGTTTAGCGTCCTCACTCATTTTCAGCCCTCTTGCCAAGGTCTCTCAAAGGGTGTAGCTGTGTAGGTGGTTAAACCTCTACTATGAACTTTGTGGCAGAGATGACTGTTTGTGTAGCTCCTCTTCTCCAGGCTTGAGCCGGAGCTGTAATCTGCATTTTCCAAAGCACTATAATCTCTTACCTAGATAGGTGCAAGTATCGATAGACTCTGTCTGGGAATTGGGTACCTAAATACCTTTAAAATTGTATATGCACCTGAGTTGCTTGCCAGAAGTAACACAGGAAGTATGGGGGGGAAAGGCAACTGGATTTCAGGCCAACTACCCAACTGCCTTTTTGTCACTCAAAAGAACAGGTATCAGTAGTTGAAAAAAATACTAGTCTGAAGAAACGGCTTTTGATCTTCTCATTCATCTTATTTGTAAACTGGCATGTCTGTAAAATGAATCTGTTAACCTGGAGATTATCTAAATGCTCATCATCTGACTGATAATAATTAAAGGTCTGTTTTGGGAAAGCTCTAGATATTTTTTTGGAAGAGAACATGTTTTCATGTTTCCAAGGCCTTTACGTCTATTTTTTTTTAAGAGGATCCATTTGAATGTGTCTGCTTGAATACCAGGCACTTGGTTTTCAGGTTTAAGACTTTTTTTTCAGACAACCAATTCTTCCTGCTTTTGGCCAAACAAGAGAGGCACCCCCAAGAGATTTAATGAATTGACCTTTAGGAGTGGTCTTAAACTGTTGCTTTATAGATCAGTGTACATGATGTTTTTATGGCAGTATTGTTTGCTGCTCTCTTGTTGATTGCAATTTCCTGTAGTATGTGATCTCTACCTGCCTTATAAAAGGCCACTGGGGCAATTTGGAGAGTTGAATTTATTTTAGTAAATCGTTAAGGACTGACTAAAGGCAGGAGGTCAGAGTTCTCTCTTAAATTGTGTTTTTGAGGGGAAACATGCAGGGGCAGCGTTTTTCTATTCTCAGGGCAAAGGATCACTTTAATATTTGTTAGTACCATCCCTGCCATCCTCTCTCTGTCTTGACCTTCAGAGTAGAAGTTCTGGGGAGCGAGGGTTAGAACTGAGAGGCTGTAGGGAAAGAAAACAAAGAAACCCAAAGGAACCTGCTGCTACATCGTGCCTTTTGGAAATCTTCAGTTTAGTTTAACGATTTGGACGTAGCTGTCACTACAGTCACTACTCTTCAAAGTATTGGTGAAAATGCCCAGTATAGGGTTTACCCTGCCAGACCTCCGGATTAACCCTTAGTTAGTTAGTAGTGTGTGTTGAATATTGTAGGTTACCAGTTTCTGGAATATTGGGGAGTTGCTGAGAAGGTGTGGTGAGAACAACCCCATCTTTCTTGTATTTTGAGACATGATTTCCAGACCTGTTCATAGATGTGTTTTTAAACGTGGCTCATACCTTTATCTGTAATCCTCGTTCATGAGCAGCCTGATGCACAGGGATTACACAGGCATAGACGGACGTGGAACATAAGTCAGCAGTCTGGTGTGGAGGCCAGAGATGGCATGTGAACGCATTTTTGAATAGAATTGGCCCAGGCGTGGGGAACTACAGCTCCTTTGGAGAGCCATCTGTGAGAAAACAATTCCAGCTCCCAACAAATTGTGAGCTCACTGAGATTCGGCTTGAAGCTACGCTTTGCATCCCAGCAAAATACTGGAGAGAAGAGGATCGGTTATGTATTACTACTTGGAGAGAGGGGACATCCCTTGGGTCCCCTATGTTTCTGCTCACATCCTGACTCCAATTTGGAAGCAAATAGCACAGAGCGCAGGCTATCCTTGAAGCATTGCAGGTTCCTAGTTTAGAAGGTAACAGCTTCAGTCTCACAGTTTGTATTTAATAGGGTTTTGAAGTAATGTGTTAGTTTAATCTTTATGAAAAAGAAAAAAAGCTCTTCATAGGCAAATGAATATGCCTGTGCCAAAACTAATTTGTGACGCTCGTGATCAGTTTCATGGCCATTGTGGGTGAAAAACCCCTCATTTTAGTGAGAAGATGGAAGTGTGCTCATAGATCCCGTGTGGAAGGGGAGATTACAGAAAATTTACTGGAAAATCAGGATGCTGAGAGTAAGTCCCGCTTTTAATTTTTGCTCTTGCATACTTGGTACTGAAGTCATGCGATTCACATGTGAAGAGCAATGGGATTCAGATGCCACATTAAAATACAGAAATTGAAGTCTCATACTTGTCTGGTATGAACAAGAGATCCAATACATACTTGGTGCCTTTCCACTCCTCTAGCTTTATTTTTCCAGTCTGAATTCACGGCGTTTGCCTCTTTACCAGGTGAAGGAGTGCTTAGTGCTAAATTGTTATCCAAGAAGAAAACACCAAGAGCTGTTTTCATATGTCCTTTTCAAGTTCATTGGCAAACACTCTGTTATACTTTTTTATTTTAGCTGTGTTAATAACATTGTATTTTATATGCCTACTAGTTGGGGGGGTCGATGGCAGCACAAAGTCTGCATGTTGATTTGGGGTAAACTTGGAATGATGGATAGAATAGATATTGGGAAGTTTCTGTTGGTAGTGATCTTTAGGTTACAGTTAACATTGAGTGTATTAGATAACCTCTGATAAAATACTGTTAATAACCTATATAATATACTGTTATCTTGTGTCTGTACGTAATTCCTCTGCTCTTCCTAGATGCATAGTTGCTTTTTCAGGCCAGTGAGGTTTTTTGTCATACCCTAAAAGTTTGTTGTATCTAGAATAATTAACAATTAATGATTGTGATGAGATACAGTGATGGGGGAGAGGAAGGAGATTATGTAGTTTATGGTACTTAAAAAATGAGTCCTCAATGAAATGGGTTAAGCTTTGTATTGAGCGTCCTATGTGAAATGAACATGAGTATTTGATTTATGATTTTCACTGTTACAGTAAGTGCATGCAGCTTTGAGGACTAATGCCCAGTGTCGGAGCCAGGCTAGAGTTAGTCCAAAGAAAAATCCCCTTCATACTGAGGACCTGATGGTCGTGCTGTTTGCACCAACTGTTGTGTTTTTCAGAGCTGCTCTTACTGTGCTGTGCTACTTACACAGCTTTAACTAGTGACAACTTCTTTCCCAGGACTATCTATGGTTATATCCATTTCCAAAAAACACTTATATTTGTATTTAAGATCAAGATGGAGGTCTGCAGCCATTCCAAGACAAAGTTGCTCTTTCTTGCCAGTATTACATGCTTCTAGCCTGCTGTAAATCAGCATGTATGCAGTTTTATTGCAAAAGATGTCATGTCACAAAGGTGCTTTTCTGCTATCCGAGTCCAGAAGAGGGCTTAAAGTCATTGAGTGAGGAATTGTGGTGTTGGTCCTTGGCGTGTCCCTTCTCTATGTAGCCTTCAGATGCTTCAGAAAATGTCCCAGTGGGGCTGAAGCAGAGCTCTTAGGTCGAGACTGACTAGGACTTTTGAGTTGACTTGGTTTGCTTCTTCAGGTTCCAGTGTAGGATTCGCTACTTGAGCAGTTGCGGTTCCCCTAGAAGCTACAGTTGTTCGTGCTTATTACAGACATATGTCAAGAATTTAACAGGCATTCTTGCTTTTACCTTTCATTCATATATGTCAGTACAATGACTTAAAATTGTAGGTAGCTTTGGCAGGGGCCGTGTGGAGAATCACATACCTCTTATTTGGGAGAGATGTTTGATCTGTTACTTTGCTCTAAAATGTGCCTGTCCTTAATTTCGGTGGCATGTCAGCGTTTTCTGGACTCCTTAACTTCATCATCCCTGTGAAATGAATGCCATTCCAGATACACCTACGGCTTAATGCTTTAGAACAATATTTCTGCTTATGAATCATGGTTGCTATAGTTTAACAATAAGAAACAAAAAACCCCGTGAGACTTCTTATGACCTTCAAGTACGAATTTCAGAGGGGAAAAAATGTTTCTGGAATATAAAAATACTTGAATTATCCAATCTGACTTTCTTCCTTGAAGTTCTCTCAAACTACTCTTTGTGTTCATGGAGAAACATTAAAAGTAAAATGGCTTTGGTCTTCTGTGTTAAAAAAGCTTTTTATTGGGCTGTGCAGCTGTAAAGAACTTACTCTTAAGTGAAAATTGATGGCATTTACATGACACAACTTGAATGTCTAATCTTAATTCGTTGATGTGAGAAGCATGTTAATAGCTAGGCTGCAGTCTTCCGCAATATCGCTGGAACCTCAAAAGAAAATAACTTGGTAGGGTTTGTTGGAAGTAGTATCTGTCTTACACCACAATTATAAATGCTCCTAAGCGTGTTCTGCCTCCATAAAACCTTGTTGATGATAATAAGTGTCCACTTCTATACATCTGTAAATGGAGTAATAAGCTCAAATGTGTAGATGAGGCTAGCTGTGTATACATGCGATGGGGCTGTTGTTGCCTTAAAGGGAATGTAGAATCACAGCTTTCGGGGGAAAATGTTGCAAAAGCCATTGTTTAATTACTGCCAGTAAAACCCACTTTTGTAAGACTTCTTTCAAAAGCATATGTAAGATTTTTGCATTGATGGATGAAACCATGTATTTTTTTATGTACTCCCAAGCATTTTTAATGAAGGTGTCAATTTAGAATCTTGCTGACTATGGTATTGAAGCCAGCCTGTGTCTTCTAATAAAATGAAAGCCATCTTGTAACAAAATGCTAGTTTGTGGAATTTCCACATAAAATGTTAGCTGTTTCAAGGCATGATTGACTGTACATTTCACCTTGATTAACTTGCAGAAATGCACAAAAGGCAGCAGGCAGGGTAATAGACAGTATTTTGCAATACATGCTGTTTTGCTAATCCCTATGTAAAGGATTATTTTATTCATTTGCATTCTGATTATGGAATCCAAAATCATGCATATTGCCTGTATCTGAAGTAAAGGAGCTGACATTGCTATCAAGCTTATGCAACTGTCTATGGAAGCATACAGCATGGAGTTCTCAGTAAATTCCTGAATTTACTTTTATTTTATTATCTTTTAACACAATTTCCCTAACTTGTGGCATGACTATAAAGCTGTTCCAGTACTTCAAGCTATTTTTATGAATACTGGAACACTTTTTCTTCGCTCTGATTGTGACGCTAAGGACAAGTAGCAGGGGAATGGCAGGTGGAAACTAATCTTCTCCAGCAGCTTGCAGACTGGATGGAGTTCTGTTTCTGTCTCCTTTTCTTGCACTGCTTCGCTGTTGAGAGAAGTTGCTGGGATGAAATCAAGGTGACATCTGCTGTTGGACTTCAGAAGTTAGGGTGAGCCGCTCCGTGTGACACTGCTTTCACTGGCCACTGCATCTGTGGTGCGTTTGTAAGATGGGGTGTTGGGGGAATACCAGTTTGAAGATTGCTGGGTTAGGCTGGTGATACGGTGATAGAAACATCGCCGTACCTGAACTGACTGTCTGGAAATGTAGACGTTCGGTATCTGAAATAAGATAAGTGCATCCCCTCAGCAATGAGGAAAGGGTGTGCCTGGTGAGATATCATGGTATTTTAGATAGTTGTTTTGATACACACGAATAATGTGGACCTTGAAAAGGCAGGTACTGGCTGCTTGCTGCTGCTGTCTTGTAATGGCACAAATTTTCATCTGGCTCAATTCCTTCATCTGTCTTACTGTAAAACAGTTTTCTTGACATTAAGGGGAGAACAGAGGCTGAGCAGCTAGGGGCACAGGGGGAGTTTTTTTGGTGGCTGACTGCATGGTTGTAGCATAGTTGTGTTAAAACTTCAGCTGAGGTCAGATCTGTGTTAGAATATGTGGGTGTAAACTCTGTATAGTAAGGATTAGGGAAGGTAAAACGAGAACACTGTATTTGAGTTGTATCCCTCTGAAATCAATGCCCAAAGCTTTAAATGTTGTATATTTGACTACTGTTTGGAAGCCCAACAATGCACTTCTGAACTGTTTTTTAAAATAATCTTTTTCTGATCCCAGATGTCTACTACTTTATACCTTCTGTTAGGGCCTTCATCTGCTAGTCTTTGAGCGTGGAGTGGTCGTGGTACAGCAGTACATATAAAAGCCAAATGTTCTTTCATCTTTAAAATGTAACCTCCTTGCTATGGTGGAAGGGTCCCACAGAAATAGGAAGTTGCTTAGAGGACAATTTTATATCTCAGAAAAGAGAGCTTGCTCACAAAAATGTGAGATGAGGCACCTATGCTAAGCTACTAGTTTTTAGTAATGGGTGGAGAAGATTGCTTCCTCTTGCATAGTGGGGTTTTTTTATTTCTTGCTTTTAAAAAAAAAATACTTAAAATCTTTTTGTTTATGAATGTCACAGTTCAATCCTCAAAGTCTTCCGCAACTAACTGATAACCAGGTAAATAGTATTATTTCCTCTGAAGAGATCTTTCAATGTCCCATGCTACCAGAACGTGGTATGTAAAGGACAGGTAGTTTTCCGTGATGTTGTGGAGAATCAGTTATGTTGGCTAAACAGTTTATTAGTGTGATATACTGTAGCTTTTTTAAAAGCACCCACCTTGCTGTGCTATCATTTCAAGAGTGAAACCTGATGTCCGCATCTCTGTTTGTGTGTTTAACATGCTGTGCAAAATAAAGGATGTTCCAGAATAAGCTATGCAGATCTTACACACTTCCTTATGTCTTAAAATGTGTTGGAAGACAGGTGATAATATGGATTAACCTGATTATTTTTTTTTTTAATTTCATGGAGACAGATTTTGTGTTACAGCTTATGCTTCTGTCTGTGAATTTAAGATAGCACTGCATGGGTTGTGTTAAAATGTTGTTGTTGCTGTTTTTGAGTGTGAAAACAATTAGACGTCTTTGAGTTTGGTTGTGGTGTTCATTTCCCTCTTCATCCTGGACACTTTTTTTCTTCATTTTAATCTAACTATACTCTTGCATTGGGTAAAGGTGTGGGTAGTACCTAAGATAAAAAGTGTGGAACTAGAGTGATGGAAGTTCAGGTGCTTCACAGTGCTCCTCGGAAAGGTCCCCTTGAGGTGCTGTTGCTTCACCTGTGCTTATCTCTTTTCTTTCTAGAATATGGTATCAAGTTTTCGTGTTTCTGAACTGCAAGTGTTGTTGGGGTTTGCTGGACGTAATAAAAGCGGGCGGAAACATGACCTCCTGATGAGGGCACTGCACTTATTGAAGAGCGGCTGCAGCCCAGCAGTTCAGATAAAAATCCGAGAACTCTACAGGCGTCGGTACCCAAGGACAATTGAAGGACTTTCAGACTTGTCGGCTATAAAACCTGCGGTTTTTAATTTGGACAGTAGTTCTTCTCCTGTTGAGCCGGACCTGGCTGTTGCTGGCATTCACCCACTCCCTTCTACTTCAGTCACGCCTCAGTCTCCTTCCTCGCCTGTCAGTTCCGTGCTCCTCCAAGACACTAAGCCCCACTTTGAGATGCAGCAGCCGTCCCCTCCAATTCCACCTGTTCATCCCGATGTTCAACTGAAAAGCCTACCTTTTTACGACGTGCTTGATGTGCTCATAAAACCTACAAGCCTAGGTAAGTGTTTAATAGCTTTACAGGTTGCTTATTTAATGAAATAGGTGTTCCTTTGGACAGTCCAGACTTAAATAGCTTTTTGCAGCTGGGGAAAAGTGGAAATGCTCTTCCCTTCTCATCTTTATCCTTACCCTCTCTTCACCACCTGTTCCCAAAAGCCACACTCCAGAAAATAATGTTTTTCTGTAAATGTTGTATGATTAAAGATCTTTATCTTTTGAATATTAAACAATAGAGTAGAGTAGTTCAGTTGGAAAGTACCTAAAACGATCATCTAATTGCCCAACTGCTTCAGGGCTGACTAAAAGTTAGAGTAATAGTTAAGGGCACTGTCCAAATACCTCTTAAACACTGACAGCTTTGGAGCGTTGACCAAGTCTCTAGGAAGCCTGTTCTTGTGTTCGATCACCCTCTTGGTAAAGAAATGCTTTGTAATATCTAGTCTGAACTTCCACTTGGCTGAAAGATTTGGACCTGAAGTCTGGCTGGTACAAATGAGGAACGCATCTGTCAGGGCCAACAGGAAAAGGGTTTGGTAATTAATGAGTTACAACAATGTAAGAAACAAGTTCACTGCTTTGTTATCTCACTGCAACAATTCTGCAGCTTCTGACATTTGCCAGCGAAATGGATACTTTGTGCAGCAAACTTGTATCAGAGCAGTGAAGCCTGTGGGTTGTGGCCATACCATGTGTTAAAATGCAGAGTGGAACTTTGTCCTCCAAATAACCTGAAATCTGTTCAGCTTCCTCAAATGCCTCACTCTTAAACATACTTAATTATTTGAAAATACATTGTTTTCTGTCTTGAAATTCAACCTCTTTACTTAGTAGAAAATAGTTCCCTAACTATTTAGTGATATTGTTTAGAAACACTTCGAGCATTTTGCAAGCTGTTTGCATCCTTTTAAACACTTTAGTTTCTCAGCTGATTATAACAGAGCCTTGTAGGCTGTGACTTGTACCTGAACGAGGCATGTGCTGATGATTGGTCATCAGTACCTGCATCAGCAAACATTACTAACAAGCGTTATTAACAATGCCTCTTGTTGCCTCTGTTTGTGTCGTGACACCCTGTTGGAGAAGAGTTTAATATCAAACCTGTGTGTTGGTACAATAGCTGCTGTAATGTTGGACGGCTCTGTGGCTTGTGCTGCAATTACTTGCACAGAGATAATCTCAGTGCCGCCGTGCCCTGGCTGGCTCCTCGTTATGATGCACAGTAGCTGTGTATTTTAACTAGATTCCTGAGTTATTCTGTGTTATGGGACAACTGTTGGCTCCTAGTTAACCAGACTGGTTGCCAGCCACGTAGTCACTCTGTCCCATATAATGCAGTGTGTGCTCCACATTCTGTTTCTGCTCTGCAGTTACTTTTTGTTCCCTGGTCAATGACATCTAGAGGTGGCGGTGATACACTTAGGAATTTCCCTAACAGCTGTTTTCCTCAACTTCGGAATTTTTTTTAAACAAAGGGAGAATGCTTCCTTAGGGGTGTCACCATGTTATAATTACAGCTGCGTGTAAATTCCTCTTTCTCTTCAAGACTGTAGGTAGGCTCTTTGTTGCACGTTGCCCAGTTTTCATATGAGTGAGGATTATCTAGACCTGTAACATTCGGGTCCTCTTAGGACATGGGCGAGGGGGAAAAGATTAATTTAACTGAGTACTTGTTTGCCTTCAGACTCTTTCCAGAGTGCTGTACCTGGAGGTGGCAGCAGCCAGAGTTACAACTTGGATCTGTGCAAGGAGGAGTAGGGAAATGACATGTGAGAAATGGCTTGATATGCAAATAACAGGCCTTTCTGATGTTAGAAGGGTATAAACACTAGCTGAAAATCACTCAAATAAGGATTCGTTTGGAATTGAGGCTTTATTTGAGAGTTTTAAATTGATATGAGTAGCTTATAGTGCAAATTAGTAGATGCAGGTGATTGGGATGTGGAACAAACAAGTTTTTTATGTTGGAGAATTAAGAGTTCAGAAACCAAAGAACTCAGGGAGCTAGGAGGGTAGTATGCTTCACTGTGACTCTTAAATGGATGAGTGTAGGTGTAGGTATTCTTTTGCACTAATATGAGAACACAAGAGTAGGTGTGGGGTTTTGTTTTAACCCACATTCAGTTTGGCAACAAAATATTTCCATCATCTTTTGAACACTTGCTGAAGTATTATTTTGAAATATAAAGTGCTGTCTATGGTGTGTGTGTGTGCACATAGGCGCACGGTGTAGCTATTTTGAATTGTTTGAGGAACTTGGCTTGTGTGTCTTCTCCACCTGGGTTCTGTTTTGTGTTTGTGTCCTTTTTGTCTTGTGTTTTCTGGGCATAGAAATTATCTTCTGTCAGTGTCACAGTATACAAGATAGTCTAGCCCTTCCAAATTTGCGTGGTTTAGTTGTGCTATTTTTGCATTTGTCCTCGTTGCTGGTTGCTTTAAACTGTTGGACAAGTCCAGTCTGCCTTTATTTCAGGTCAAGATTTCTAATCTTTGCAAGAAAGTAGAAAAACAATATGTACATACTATAAACCCTTCGTACTACAATATTACTGCCTCCTACCACTGACAGACAAGTAGTATTCTGATATCAAACTTGTATTTGGATTTGGGTGTGTTTTGTTTTTTCTTTTTTTGCCAAATGCTACTGGGGGGTAATTCCCAGATATGAAGTCTAGCTGGCTTCTCTGGCATTAAGGTTTGTGCTCCCTCCCTGTTTTCTCCCAAAGGCTTAGTTGCCTTTGGCTGTTTCTGAATTGAGTCCAATTCCAATTGGAGTCCCAGCTGTCCATTAATAACTTCTGGTGCATATTCTCTCCTTTTATTACCTTAAAATGGTTGGAAACGTATTCTCTGTGGTACTTTTCATCAGGTTTCCAATATTATATTTTGTTGTGTGTTTCTTTGAACCTTTCTCCCATGGGAGAAAGGATTATAACGCAGCTTGCCAAGCTCCTTTAGTACTCAAGTGTAATATGATATTAAGCCATCTGAATATAGTTGAATGAATGATTTGTTCCATTGCTTTCCTGTTGACAGTTACATGCAGTTCAACCACAATTTGATTATATTAAGTGACTTATGCCTTGTTCCAGGAAAAACTCAATTGCAGATCCTGTTTTAATCAATGACTCTAATCACTACGGTTAAACCTCTTTTGTGTCTTTTTTTTTTTCTAGTACAGAGCAGTATACAGAGGTTCCAAGAGAAGTTTTTTATCTTTGCTTTAACACCTCAGCAGGTCAGAGAAATCTGTATTTCCAGGTAAGAATTAAGAGTGTGCCATAATGTTGGTAAACTTTTGCGAAATTTCAGGAGAAAGTGTGGGTTTTTTTAGTTCATCTTACACATCGCATGAGCTTGCTGATGCAGAACGATAATCCTCACCGAAGTTATGCTGAGTTTGTCTATCCTGGTTTCTTCAGGAACTACTGTGCACAGAATTTATGTGCAGTTGGGGTAAATCCTATGTTACTCAAGAGTTAACAGTTCCTTGGTTCCAAATAATTGTGACTATTTAGAGAGGTGGCAAGCTTTTCTTCCCTGCATGTTTCCTGGCTGCAGGAATGGAAGGCTGCTTTTATCTTTTGTCCTGGGGTTCATGTTGTTGCAAGACCTATGTTATAAGCCAAGAGAATTTGTAGGGATTTTTGCTCTCTGGCAACATCATACTTTATTGTTACTATAAACTCTTTGACAGAGGATCCTGATACTTAAGTCCTGCTTAGCTTGCAGTAGCTAAACAGGGGTGCTGCTTGTAAAACTTGTTTGTAGCTCAATAAAAGAAAAATAAGAGCAAAGTTTAGAGATGTTGGGCGCCAGTTCTTTGTGCATATGACTGGAAGGTGAGGTCTGCTGTCTAAATGGGTACTTCTCTTTTTCTTTCTCTTTGTCACAGGGACTTCTTACCAGGGGGCAGGAGAGATTACACAGTCCAAGTTCAGTTAAGGTACCTTTTTCATAGTGTTCTCCTGTCACTTCTGAATTGGCCAATGTTAACGTAAGTCTTGATGTTTGTTGGGGACATATGACTATAGGGACACTTGAAAATGACACTTTCTTTATTTTGGGGATGTAGGTTATGCCTAGCAGAGACAAGCTGCCCTCAAGAAGATAATTACCCCAATAGCTTGTGTATTAAAGTAAATGGGAAGCTGTTTCCGTTACCGGTAAGCTTGTTTGTATGTCTTTGTGGCTTCTTTGTGACTTGTCACATGCATGTGTTCTGTAATGTTAGCTTGCTAAAACAATCAAGCTGTTTATTGTTGTCACTCAAATTTCTGTAGTTATTAATGTTAGGCATATGGTTTGCATATTTGCTGTGTGAGATAGCCATTACTATTCTTAATCATGTTACAGCCACTGTAAGGATTAATTGTGTTTTAGCCACCTGTAGCAAGTTGGCAGTCACACGCTTTACTGCTATCTGATGGTGCAGAAGTTAGTATGCAGGCAGGGTCACCTCGAGGCTTGAATATATACAAAAAGGGAAAAGCACTTTCGTTATGAAAACCTTCTGGTATCTGTACAATAGAACAGAGAGAAACTCTTACACAACCCATTCTGAAATAGTTCTAGAAGCCGTAGAAGATGGAAAAAGTAGTAGTACAGAGGGGGTGTTTTCAGCAGTGAGCTTGGGAAAAATGCTGCTGGAGAGAGGAGGTGTGAAACCTATTTTTCAGAATGCTTGTTACTACCTTTGTGTATCACCTTGTTGGTGCTGCCCTGTGCCCTCCCTCCTGCCATACGCAACCATGACTGCTTTTGTTGCCTCTACTCAGCTTAAATGCTTCTCTTCCCCCTGCTTCTTTAACCATTGCACCACTGTTCTTTTGCCTGTCTTCAGTGTGTAAGAGGGCTTCTTTCATATGTTTTCTGGTCGCTTTTCTCTGCAAACACCACTGACTTCTCTGTGACAAAATTGAGAATTTTCTCCTTTATTCTGCAGACTATCTTCCTGTCTTTAAGAAACCCCCTGAAAAGAATTGGGTCTGGTGTTATCCTGTGGACATCAATGTCTTGCTGCTGTAGTCTACATCCTGCTATGCTGCATTATGCTATCCATTTTGTGCATAACGTACATGACAGTCATACCAAAAATTATTTATCTCTGATTCTTGCTTTGCTTTAGATCTAAACCCTGTGAGTTCTTCCTGCACGCCATAAGATGATTCTTTTAATCTGTTCAGCAGAAACTTAAGTTGAGAAAGTGAATAAATGACTATTGTATTGGCAACTTCCTTTCCTCCCTGCTTTCACTTGCGCTGAATGACAAATACACTCTCAGTATGAGTAGTGCTGCAAACATTTTTTTGTTGGTTTGGTCACTGTCTGCATCCCACTGGTAGTTCCTTTCTGTTTCAGGGAGCATAAGATAACTTCTTTGCCTCAAAGACCACTTTTGTCCAACTCAGTAATGTTGGTGTTAGGTAATTAATCAGTGATGCCAACTTGTACAATTCCTAAGTGAGTACTGTTTTGTCTTTCCCTGGTGTAGCAGTTCATGCCTTTGCAGATGTCTGTAAATTATTCTCGGTCACCTCCTTGGCTGCAATCTGTACTAGAAGCTTGAGCTTGAGAGAATTGCTGCCAGTGTGCCAGTGTTGCTTCGAGTTGTTCCAAATCATGTTAACACGGTGTTTTCTTGTATTCCTACAACTATCTGAGTCCTCTTACAGTGTTGGTTCTGACTTAAAAGGACTAAATGCAGAGCCTTTCATGCTGTTGTCATGGCAAGTAACAAAGATTTAATCCATAATGCGCTACAGTAGGTGGTTCTCCTCTTGACTTCTCTTGTAGGCAAGAGAAAATGTGGAATTCCAAAAAAAATTTGCTTGGCTTCTCAGGGGACCTCTGTAGACCACTGTAGGTCTCTTTTTCAAAGAACAAAGTCAAATACATCTGCACAGGTTGGAAATAGCCAGGCAGATGATCAATCACTCTTTCTGTTGCTAGATTTTTCTGGCTATGGCAAGAGTCCACCTACTTTGACTAATACATCGAGAAGCGTGGAAGGCTTAAAACTCCCAAATAATGTTGGCACTTGTTAGCTACTAGAATTGGCAGCCTAACTAAACGGTGCTAGACCATGCTGGTTGTGATGGGCAAGCAGAGTGCTCTTTACCCGAGTCCTGGAGGGCTAGGAAGGGAATGTTTTGAAGTGTTCTAGGAGTACAAGATTGAATCTGATCTCAAGGTCATTGCTCTCTGGAAGAAAACATCAAAAGCTTGACGGAAATGAAGCATGTGCGCTGCAGAACCTGCCTCAAAGAAAAAAAAGTAAAAAAAGTAAGGAAATACAAGAGAAATTGCTCTCTTGTGTTCTTGCTCTCTTGAAAGCCAGGCAGCTTCATTTTAGGTTGGAGACCAGCAGGATTATTGTGGCTGGTACAGTATGTGTGGAAATACTCTTCCTACATACTGCAGGGATGGTGCGTTCGTCCACATAAGCTCATTATAAAGTCACCATAGTAGAGGAAGGCCTACTACAGCAAAGCACTTCAGACATATGCTTTATAAATGGCGGCAGATGTTATGTCTGATTAAAGAAATGGCAAATCATTCATTCTTTTAAATGTGAAATTGTCAGCAGCCCCATATGCCTGCTGCCTCTGTGTTCGTGATGAAGCGCGTGCGGTGAGGTTCCTGATGGCTACTGGGTCCCTCACCTGGGGTGAGAGCTCTGTTGGAAAGACCTCTCCAGCAATCGCTGTCTGCCGCTCGGGCCTGGCAGACCTGCCCGCAGAAGCTCTGAGTCCCTGTTCTGTCGCTGCAAGCCAGAGTCCTCTCTGAAATCAAGGAAGGGCAGTGGTGAGGCACAGCCAGGGCTTGGTTGTCAGGTGAAACATGTGGACTAGTTATAGGGCTGCTTTGGAAACCTAGGGAATGTGGCAGTTATTGAGAGTTCCCTGGGTTAAAGGCAGTGATCATCCTGTGGTATACTTGGCTAGTGAGTGGAAGAGGCTGTTTATTTCTGTGGGTTTTTTTTATTTTCAGACTTAGCATCTTTCAGAATGACTCTTTTTCCAAGCACTAGGCTGTGAAGGGGTGTTTCTCTAGGTTAAAAAAAAAAATTATGTATGTGGGGGTCTTCAGCATATCCTTTCTGGGAGAGTTTCTTTTATAGAACGCCAGTGTCTTGAACTAAATGAAATCTGGCAGTCAGTTCCATGCAAGCCATAGGGCTGCAGTCTCTTACTGGCATCCTTCTGACGCAGGATGGGATTTTTTTGAGATGAGTGGACTGCAGGCTTGTCTGCGCGAACTCAGAACAGAGATTCTCTGAGCTCCTGTAGAAGACTGGCTTGCTTTCATAGTGACAGACGCAGGGCGAGGTGTATAAGCTGCGGTTAGGCCGTGTGCTCCTTCGTGTAGTACAAGTTCTTTCTGCTCGCGATATGCTGGAGAATGTGTGCTTGCCTGCAAGCAGAAGGGAACTGGAAGGCTCCCGACGAAATTTGCAAACATCGTACAGGAAATAAAACTACACAGAAAAGCTGCCCAGATTATGAAATTCTTCATCAAAGCTGAGCAAGCAGTATCAAGTTTGTTTTGTTTCTGCAGACAGCAGCAAAGCCTGTTAGCTCCTAAATACAGCTGATATTCCATGCAGAGCCATTCTTCATGGGCCTTGGCAGAGTACAGGTGACAACCTGTCCCTAAGGGGGCTGGGTGTAGTTGATGGGAGGCAAAGTAGGCGCCTAGGAGATGCGGAACTCTTGGAACAAGACTTTATTGTTTCTTAGATAGGATGAATGAAGTGTTTTCTGCGTGTGAAACACTGAATTAACTCTTCATGACTTTCTGTGTTTGTCACTAAGGCTGTGTCCTTGCCGATATTCCGCGCTCTTTCAGTGGGGTGGGGACAAAAAAAGGACAAAGCATCAACATTGCCTTTTGCTCTTCCAGTGAACCTACCTGGACCAAAATTGCGTTCTCTTCTGCCTTTTCAGCACTTCTGTAAAATCCCTTTAAAACAAACAAGCAAAAAGCTTTAAAATTGTGTTAGACTTACAGCATTAGACTGTGAAAGACTGGTATTTCTCAGGGTAAGCATTGGCCCCAGCCTAGGGAGCCTCCAGGTTTACTTTCTTCCTATATATTTGTGTAAAACTAACAAGTCTGTTTCAGCAGGTTTTGGAGTACAGCGGGGAGATTGGTAATGCTTTCCTTGTCCTTTCTTCCCATAGGGATATGCTCCACCACCAAAAAACGGAATTGAACAGAAACGACCTGGGCGCCCCTTGAATATAACGTCTCTAGTTAGGTTGTCATCAGCAGTGCCAAACCAGATTTCCATCTCCTGGGCTTCTGAAATTGGAAAGGTAAACTGTATGATCTGTAGGATGTAGAAAGTTGTCTAAATCTCTTGGAGCATTCCTTCTTCCCTGCTGCCTGATGTTGCTGGCAAGGCAGATACCGGCATGTGTTCAGTATCAGGTGGCCAAACTTATCAGTGCCGGGAAAAAAAGTTTGCTTTGGAAGTATAGTAGTTTACAGTAACATACATACGATTTGCATACAGATGGCAAAGACTTCCTTGTAGAATTCACATTAGAAAGCCTGTCATTAGGGGTTGCCTGAAATGTGTGTCAAAAAATTCCAGAATCTTGTTGTGGTGTAAATAGTAGAAAACAGTTCAGACATGACAAAATAATGAAAGGAAAACCTACTTTTTTTCCTTGTAGCCTGGTGGTGTGAAAAATGAAATGATGTAGCCCTCTATTCTAAGGCATGTTTCTCAGTATCTGTTGTAACTGCCCCTTGGAGAAGGCTTTTTCAACTGCCCACGTGTGCCGAGGCTGTGGAGGTGGAGACAGGCATTTGGTTTTGAGGTTCTTGTGTTTTCTAACCAAGTAATACTAAGTAGTTTTACAAAAGCAATTTTTATTTCACAGGAAGATCAGGTTAATGGGTATTTCAGTCTCTATTCTCTTGAGATTCCTTTTTTAGGTGAAGATGACCTGTGAGTCGACTTTAAAATTATACTGAAATAGGGGTGGAATTTCCAGCTCGGAAAGCTCTTAGATGGCAGGTTGCTGAGAAGGCTTTACTGGGGGGTTGTCAGGCTGCTGGTGTGGGCTGTTTCTGGGCTTGATGGATCTCAGGCATGCTTGGTTAGACCGTCCTTGTTTGGTGTGCCTGGTTGCAACGCAGGATATCTGAGCAGTGCATGTTTTCTTACAACTAAGGGGTATTCTGGAAGCTTGGGTGACTTGAGGGAGAAGTGACTCAGTGTGGGGAAGGATGGAGAACTGGGGGTGGGGGATGGAATTGAAGCCTTACACATTTCTGAACTTCATGGAAGCTGCAGTGGGGGAAAAGCGTGCTAGAATTCAGGCAGCAGGAGATAAAGTGCGTAGTGACTCAAAAGTGATACCTGTTGCTTTCTAGTGCCTGCAGTCATTAATCATAGTTGGAAAGGAATTAGCCTTTAAAATGACTCTGTGGCTGTTTAGAAATCCCCCTATGGATTTAATAAAGAAAGAAAGGGAGAGTGTGAAGAATTTCTTAATTCTTCCTAGCTTTAAATAGCTGTTGCAGCAGCACTTTCAGCTGTTGGTAAGTCAAGAACTACTTATTCCTCTATCTGTGACTAGTTGTGTAAATCCGTCTGGATTCAATCATCAAAGTAGCTTACCTCATACTTTTTTCTTCAAAATCTGTGGACCAGAGACACCACATGTTTCAAAGCAAGACTGCAGGATAAGCTTTTATATACTAATTAAAATTTTAAAAAGAAATCGAAGCGAAAGCTGATGATCAGAAAATAAATGAAGGGTAGTGCTGACAGGAAAGGTTTTTGTTTTTTGGTTTTTATTTATTTATTTTTTTTCCTAAAATGGAGGTGGAGGGAAAGATCTAAGCCATTGCTTCCCAATCACAAAGCACAAGAATCTTGACATGAATGCAAGGTTGTGTGTGGCCTTGGCCTCTCCCTCTGATCCCCACTTTCTTCCTCCCCTGTATCTGCCAAAACATATGGGAGCAGATGAACTGGAGGTTGTCTCAGCATTCCCCCTCGCCCGGAGAGGTAAAGTGGGTTCTTTGGTTTCATATTGGTGCTCTGCTCTGAATGCCAGGACTTGTGTAGCAGCCGTCACTACTTATCCTCTAAATGACAGCCTTGGGGACAGTGTGGAGTGTCAGCAGGCTTGCCTGGTGAAGGGCTTATTGGCATGTTCCTGACTGCTGGTGGAGGGCTGCTGAGCAGAGGAGGCAATAATCCCACACAAGTGGTCAGACTTGAGCCTCTAGAATTCCTTCTGTAGGCAATAAATAGTGCAACGTGTGGCCATTCTTCAAGAACAGGGAGCTGGGCGTTCCAGCTAATCCAATTTATCATAGTGGTTTCCTGTGCACATAGATAACTTTATCCGCTCATCTAGGTAAGAGCTGGTTTTCCTATAGGTGGTAAAGGAGGAGCAGGGCAGTAGGAATTCTTGTTTAAAATTCTTGTGTGCTACCCAGACGGTATGGGAGCCATAAGAAGCTGGCTGCCAGGGAGTGGAAATAAGCGATCGCAGGTTGTGTTTGTTATCCAGATGAAACCATTATTATTCCGCAGTAGTAGGACTTGGAGAATTTTCCCTTCATTAGTGACCTTGGAGCGAACAGTGAACAAAAGAAGCTGGCAAGTGGTGGGAATTAGGGAAGAGCAGTAACTGCTAGGGAATGTGGCCAGCCTCAGAGGGGTGGGTATGGCGTAATGAGGCTTGGCTTGGAAGTGCAGAGCAAGCTAAAGAGATGGTACAAGGAAATCGGTGCAGCCGTGTGCCATCTGAAGGTTGTGTTTGCACCTGAAAGAGCACTCATCTTTTCTTTTGCTGTGTGATTGTCTTTGAGCTCCCCGCTAACAGATTGACACTGGAAAAAAGGGAAGGATTTAGGAGACAAACACGAGAAGTTCTTAAAGACTGCACGTAAGAGAAGGTGTGTCACCAGTCTGAATCATCTTTCCAAGACAAGAGCCCAGATTCTCTTGGTTGTGGCGTTATTCTTCTTGCTTAAGTCACAACTAGAATTGATTGGCAGGATAATTCTGGCAGAGTATTGGACACTTTCACAGTAATTGTCTGTCAATACTTTTTCATAATTATTAAGCAAAAAAATCAGCATGTTTTTGTGCTTATGGTATGGTACAACTAGTGTAAATAGTAATCTGTTGTCATAGTGGCAGTACTGTATGAAATCAGTATTTAATCTTTAATCGTTCTCTTTGTAGAATTACTCCATGTCTGTGTATCTCGTTCGTCAGCTGACTTCAGCTATGCTTTTGCAGAGGTTAAAAATGAAAGGTATCAGAAACCCCGATCATTCCAGAGCACTAAGTAAGTCAAATTAATTTGCCTGTCCGCGCTTTTTGAGGGCGGTTGGTTGCTTGCTCTTGAAAACTAGAACTGGGAATAGTGAGGGGATTTGCAGCATTTTGAAAAGAAAGTCCATGCCTGGAGTATCAAAGGTTCCCTTCACTGTTGCTGAGGCATCGTGCCCTCTTTCAGTGGGGTGTCCCTGCACTGGTAGGGAGCACACCTAAAGATCCACTCTGAAATGCTGCCATGGGAATACCACGACCACCACTTACTGTGGTGGACTGTGAGGTGCAGGTAGATGGCCTAAACTCTCTTTGCTTGCATGTGATGGCTTTGTACCTCACTCACAGATGATTACTTTATTTACCTCTTCACCTTTTGGACTGAGTTTGCTTTACTAACCATTGTGGCTGCTGGTGCATCTGCTGCACGCTGAACAACCTTGGGACGCACAGTGTTTGCCAGTCACAAATAGTGAAACTATTGTTGTTTGATACTGCTTTGAACTAGTTTCCTAGAGCCTTAGCGTCTTCTAGATAGCTGGAAATAAAGTATGTTGTACTGGCGAATCAAGATTAGCATTTTAAGTAATGGTGACCGTGTATAACTTCTTTAATTTATTTTAATAGTTAAAGAAAAACTAACTGCAGATCCTGATAGTGAGATTGCCACAACCAGTCTGCGGGTATCTCTGATGTGTCCTGTAAGTATGTCTGGAAATTACCATATACAGATTTGTATTTTCTTTGTCTTTAGTGCAGAGGTGGGCTGCTTCCAAAAGGCCCCACATCAGGAACTTAACTGGCTTTTGGTTTATAATGATTCATTAATATAAAACAGTGGGGAGAAGGGTGCACTACAAGCACCTGATCGTAGCAGTAGTCAACCAGTTATGGTTTGGAACTGTGAGTGCCTCCGTTGTAACGCGGTCAGAACCACGTTGCTGCTCATGTGTATAGTGAGGTTTTTAGAAGGAGTAATCGCTTATATTGAGGTATGAGACTAATTAGGCAGGGTGAATAACTGAAGGATACAGTGATAATTAAAACTTTGGATCTCCTCATCTTGGTGGTATTGCTTATATGGCCAGCCACCATAACAAACAAAAAACCTGATCAGCGTTTAACAAGGTAATGCTGCTTTGGGGTTTGTGACCAGGCTGGTAAGCCAAGTGTTAAAGTGGATATTATGCTGTTCTGAGTCTAATGGAACTGGAGCTCACAAACCCCCTTGAAATACTTGGCTAAAAGAAAATGATAGAAGGGGGTGCTTCAGTAGGTCTTTTTATTAAAATAAAATCCTAGAAATAACATTGATGCAGGTCCATCAGAAATGTTTCTGACTGTTTTTGACTTGGTGAAGGCTTTGAGGACGGCTCTACTGTTCCTCTGAGTGCACTGTACGTGCTTTGATGGGGTGGATTTGACTGGAGCGACCTTAGTGCTGGGCACCTCTGTAGTGAGAAGAGACGGTAACTGCACCGACTGTCTCTGATTTCATTGTTGGCCGTCCAGGCCTACTTCACTGTCTGCTGTTCTGACGCTCTTTAAATGCATCTCCTGCAGCTGGGAAAAATGAGACTGACAATCCCATGCCGGGCTGTTACTTGCACACACCTGCAATGTTTTGATGCTGCTCTTTATCTTCAAATGAATGAAAAGAAGCCTACCTGGATCTGCCCTGTCTGTGACAAAAAGGCAGCTTATGAGAGCCTAATATTAGATGGGTAAGAGACTGGGTTTGCAGATTACACAATTAATTAAAATACTTCATGAGGTATTTCACAGCCACTTCTGTGACTTGAGGTTTAGCTATTTCATATTATTGTCTTTGTCAAAAAACTTAGACAGGGAGGAACCATTAGACTGTTCATTTGTTACCATGCAATGAACTACATAACCTTATCTCCTGAATGCATCATCAAACGCTTGAGCCTCAGCATATTTCCTCTGGAGAAATCCAAATGTGACATTTAGGGCTAGGTCTCCCTTTTACATGACCCTGTCTCTGAAGCTATTGGCTTCAAAATTTAACTCATCAACAAGTGTCAAACTTGATTCAAAGGACGATGGTATCTGCTGCTGTATGGAAGTCTGTGTATTGCAGTAATGCTGGAGTGGAATATGGCTAGGTTGGGAATACTCATCTAAGTTTCAGTGTCTGACAAGGCTGTGATTGCAGGCTTTCAGGTGAGGTGAACTGGGGAGAGAGTGCATGCAGTGGGTTGAAGGTGATCATAATTAGCTTTTCAACTGTGTCTCCTTTTCACTTGGAATAAAAGATTTCACTTGGAATCAAAAACGAAACCGCTCTGCTTTATTTTGCAGGCTCTTTATGGAAATCCTTAATGAATGTTCAGATGTGGATGAGATCAAATTCCAAGAAGATGGCTCCTGGTGCCCCATGAGGCCAAAGAAAGAAGCTGTGAAAGTCTCAAGTCCGCAGTGCACCAAAATAGAAAGTACGTACATCTAGGTACTGGTTGCAAACCAACAAGAAGTCTTGGAGACTTAGTTGTAGCTTGGATAATGTGTGTGGATGTTGATGTTTGGTTTGTGGAGCGCTTAATACTTCCCACCTTCTTGTCATTTAAACGAAAAAGAAAGGGTTGTATCTCTTAAAAGTGTGCATTTTGGGGCTTTGTCTTTGCTCTTTATAATAGCAGTCAAGAAAATGAGAGGGTACTCTTGTTTTAGGTCCTTAAATGGATAAGTGAAAACTAAAGCTTGTGCTTTAATATTCTCAACATGATACAGAATACTAATAACCGAGTTCCTGGGCCATAACATTCTCTGCGGTGGCCAGGAAGATGAGGTAAAACAGGATTTGAGTTCCTGGTTCTGTTGCAAGTAGAAACTGCTGCTGTCAAGAGCCTTTAAAAAAGAAAAAAAACAGTGATATTTTATTTTCTTGTTTAGGTTCCAGTGTTGTTAGCAAACCGTGTTCTGTGACAGTGGCCAATGAGGTAAACAAGAAGAAAGTTGATGTTATTGACTTGACAATAGAAAGCTCTTCTGATGAAGAGGAAGATCCTCCTGCCAAAAGGAAGTGCATATTTATGTCTGAAACACAAGGAAGCCCAACCAAAGGGTTTGTCAATTTTAAAGTTAGTTGTTATTCTGTAATGTCTCAGATAAACTGATGCGTAGACAAATGGACTTGTAATCTCTCTTTGGGATCCAGCTCCACACTTCCAGAGGAGAATTTCTAGGCCTCTCCTTGCAGAAGGTTGTATTGATACAGTACCTCTGTACAGGCAAAACACTATTAAATAGTTTTACATCTCACAAAAGACTTGCACTCACTGTTGCTGTGTTTGCAGGGATATTTCTCCATAGAAAATGAAGCTGATTAAGCTAATGGACAGGACTCTCCTGAGAAAGGAGATTATGCCAAGTGGAGGAGCTTTATGCATTGTTGCTAAGTTAGTGTCATCTTCAAGGCTCTTCTCTCGCTGTCTGTTATACCCTTTATTTCTTCTGCCCCGGTGCCCAGGAAACTAGGCTGTGTTGCATGTCTCATCTATCCTGTTGGTCTTGGAAGGGAGGCACTTTGCTGTTTTGAATCAAGATAAGCTTTTCCTCCATCTCTCTGTTGATCTCTGGCATGTCCTGGACTCTGTTGGCCATGGTTGTCACAGTCCTGCGTCTTGGTTAGCACAACCAGTGACTTCCCAAGTCCTCTGCCAACTGCTCCGTCTCTGAAGTTATGCCTGACTTCAGCCGCAGGCTTAGCCAGCTGCTTTACTGTTGTGCCGCCTCTGTCTGCCCCAGCCCGTGCAAGTCAGCTGCCCCAGTGTTACTGTTCGTGGCTTCCATAAAGTTCTTGCTCTTGGTCCGTAGGGCGCAGGAGACCTGCAGGGAGAGAGGCGCACTGGTTAGGCTCACCAGGGATGCAATTCCCAGCGTCAGCTTTTAGTAATGGCTTATTAGTTGGTGTTGCTGCATGCGCGAGGTGTGTGTCTGTGTCTCTTGGTGTAGTGGCTTGTGTCTTCTATTAAAATAATAGTAATAAAAAGAAACCCCTTCTGTTCTGCCAGCTCTTGAACTAATGAGCAGGTGTACTGTGTCTCTAGTCCACAGGAATGTGTGGTCTTTGGTGAGGAAATAGTTGTTCATCTTCAACAACTTTCAGCAGGGATACTGAAATGCTGTTGCTTTTTGTGAGGATTGTGGAGGAGTCCTTCTGCAAGAGACTCTGTTTCTTATTTTTATAAGAAAAAATAGCTACAAATGCATCTCTTAATGAAGTTTCAGAAGGCACCAAGACTTCCTTCCATGCTCCTGTGCTTGCCTGAGATGGCTACCTGCAACCGTAACTCTAGAAGGACTGAGTTTTCTTGTCTATCTGTGACCAATCTATTTTCCTTACTGTTTGGGTATGGAAATGGCATGTTTTCATTCTTCAAATCCAACTTAAAGCCAGGCTTTTGGGGAACAGCTTATCTCCTGTAAGATATAGTGTTGCCTGAATGCTAGTTTTGGCGAAAGCATGGGGTGTCTTCCCATAGGCAGAGCGACATAGGCTGAAGTGTAAGAGGTGCTTGAGAAGGGAGGCTCCGAAATCCAAGCTTCTGAAATCAGAAGTAGCATAAACGCAGCGGTGCAGCAGTCTGGGGAGGAGGACGCAAGAGGCTGATGCTCATGGCTGGTGGGCTGGAGGGAGCGATGCGGGGCAGCTGGGAGTGGGACTCCGTGTCTTTCTGCCTGATTTGAAGTTTATGAAATACAATATGCACGTGGCTGGTGCCTGAATGCCTGCAGCGTTGTCTTTAACGCTGCCGCGAAGTTCATCGGGCAGAAGGTGGGGGATCCAGAAGGGTTTTAACTGGTTGTGTGCTCCTGGAGAGCTGAACCTCTAGCTTGGGCTCAGGCTGTGAGTAAAGATGGGTTTGATATTTAACTCCCACGTGTGATCTGTGCTCCAGGGGCTAAATAATGGTCAGGCGTGCCCTTGGCGCGACGGGTTAGCACCGAGAACAGTTAGCGTGGAGAAACTGGAACTGAAAGCTTTCCTCCTGGCTCTGGCTACCTGCACATCCCTCCCAGGGTGCTCCACAGATAGAGGTTTCCATTCCTGTCTCTGGTAGGCTGTTATAAATGACTCCAGCCCTGTACTGTGTTTTAATGCCAACTTGCTCTTATGTCACAGCTGCTGTTGAGAGCCAAGATACAGTCATGTTATTATGAAGACTGTTATGAAAGAGGAAATTAGAGTGGAATACTGTGTAGTGAGTAGCCACGCTATAGTTGTGTTATAACATAGTGACCTTGTGAATGAGAGTGCACGGCGGTGCGTAATTTCTTTTCTGCAACTAACGGCCAGGTTGTTTGTAATTTCCCATGCTGTTTAAAACAGGGTTCTCATGTATCAGCCATCTACTGTCAGAGTGCCCAGCGTGACAACGGTTGATGCTGCTGCTATTCCTCCTTCATTAACAGACTACCCAGTACCATTCCATCATCCACCAATATCCAGTATTTCATCAGACCTGCCAGGTAGGTGGTGGCTATTTTTAATGTGTGTTCTGACAGCCTTACTAATTTGGAGGGTGGGCAGAAATTGGAGAGTCGATCAACTGTGGCGGTTTGTTTTTTAATGGAACGAGACTATACGCAGTACTGCGGTGATGGGATGTCTAGAGAAGTGCAGTACAGGCTGTCTTTTCAGTTTCAGATTGCGCTTTGCCAACAGTGATACGAAAAGCATTGCTTCTGGGGTACCAATTGGCGCTCTGGAGAGGCAGCCAGAAGCGCTTCTCGCTATATTCCATTAAGACTTTGTGTAAACATCTGGTTGCTGCGTGTCGTAGACGCGAGGGAGAGCAGCTGTCCACTTAAGTTACAAAGCGCGATGGCGCCGACTCGTGCCAGCCCTAGCCGTAGAGATATTCTGCTAGCTGATTCTCGTGGTGCTCTGTCTAGACTGTATGAAAAAGGTTAAGGTGAGCTACAATATGTAAGCTGACCTCTATTGACTTTCTTTACCTAGACATACCCTAAATGCCTATGATGTATTCTTCAACCCTGCTGCTAAATATCAGAGAAAAGGTGGGGATACTGATTGTTTTCTATCCTGGCTCCTTGAAAAGAACACTGTATATAGGGACTCTGGGGGTTCTCTTTGCCGGCTGTAATGAACCCAGAGCCCAGGAAATGGTGACTTGTGGTGACAGGTGTCACACTGGCCTCCTGTACTTCCCTCTCCCCTCTCCATTGCCTGTCTCCATTTCTCCCCTGCAACATCTCTGGGTTTTTTCCTCTTCTTTCAGCACCAGTTTGGCAATGGGATGGATATCATTCCCCTTGTTTCTCTGTCCATTTTGGTTCCCTTACTGCTCCCTCCCTCCACTTCTCCCTTGTCAAGAAATCGGTCGTCTTCCCAAATTGGACAGGAGAGTAAGCTGAGAGACTGGAAGTCTAGAACTGTTTTGTCCATTTCTATCAACTAAAGTTCTAGATGGCTTCTTTTGTTCTTGCATGCTCAATTCTGTAAAAGCAACTGAGCTTAAATCTCCTTCGAAATTTTTCTCTAATGGGGAAGAGGAGGAGAGATGCCACTGGCCAGAACAGATTTGGAGGTGAGGGAAGAGGGAGGGAGTAAGTGTACCATTTCTTTCTGTTGACATAGCAAACACAAGGCCAATATTTAGAAAAAAACCAAAAAAGGCTGTAATTTCTCATTGGTTTCATAACTTTAAGCATCTTGCCCTAAATGCTTACACGCTAACGGTGTATAAGATGGACGCTAGTTGTCACTGCTCTTGGAGGATATACGTTGAACTACTTGTAGTTTCCTCTTCTTCGTTCCTTTTATTTGTCTAGACACAAAACGGGGATGATATTAGAAATGTTTCCTTATTGGCTGCCCGTGGGTGGAGGAAGAGACCTGCTGCTTGTTTTTGGACTTGTGCATGTTGTGACTTTACTTCATTCCAGCATCTTTAATGTGATGACACTCTTCATGTCCCAGTTTGGCCAAGTCAGGTACAATATGCAGTGAAACTTGCATTATGAACCAACAGCTCCAAATGGCAACCTCCATCTAAGCAACCACATTGAACCACCCTGCAATATCCAGTGAATAATACATCATTTTGTCATTCTCATTCTTAAAAAGAGCCACTTGTACTAGATAACTCGTTTTGCTGCTGCCTGAAGTAGTCGTTGAGAGTGGTGTCACAGTGGTATATTCCATTTACAAACTCTGTAACAATTGCAAAATTCTGTTCTACGACACAAAAAAAAAAAATTCCTTAAAGTTGTTGTGTATGAATAAAAGAAAGACTCATCAATTTATTATCCTTCTCTTCTTTCTAGGTCTGGATTTTCTTTCCCTAATCCCAGTTGATTCACAGGTATGTTTCTGAACTGCTATGGGGTTAATTGCCAAGTGTAGTTTTTGTGACATACCGCTTGAGTAACTACCAGGGTGCTGTCATCATCCATACTGTGTTTGCAGTCCACTTGCTTAGACATCACCAGATACCAGGAAAATCTCTTTTCCCAGCAAGAGGCGGTAATGAAAGATGCATTAAGGGAGTAATCACTATGATAAATCCAGGCATGGAAACTCACTCTTCAGGGATAGTTTCCCTTTCTAACGCAGGTACTTGCACAGCACTAGCTCAAATACACTTACCGTGTACTTCATGCTTTAGATACACGGTATCTGTAAGACAGATTAAGTGCTGTAAATATACTTCACTAATTGCCATTTCTGGTGGTTTTGATGTTAGATTAAGTTTTAAAGAAAATACCTTCATTAATTTGATGGGCACACAACTGAACGCTTTTATAATAAATCGCTCCGTGTAACACCTAAACCCCGTTGGTTTTGGATTATATTGAAGTGTTGTAGGTGAAAAGTAATGAGGGGGTGCTCTGCCTGCTCTGGAAACTTAAACGTCGCACAGTTAGGGAGAATGAGTCTGACTGTAACTAGATTCTTACGCTGACGAACTGCAGCCTTGAAATGTGGGGGAATATTGGCTCCCTACCTAAGGCAAGAGGATCTGAAGCAGACCCTCTGTTTCATCTCTCTGTCGCTAGAAGATAACTGTAACAGGACTCTGCAGTAGAGTTGACTTTCTGGTGCCTTAAAAACAAAGGATGAACTTCCTCCTTTTCTTTCCACTTACTGCATCTTGCAATACTCTGTGCCTGACCTTGAGATCTGAACTGCCAAAAGTGGGAGTAACAGAAGTTTGTTGATGTGGGAGACTGAAAGCAGGTATGCTGTTATGAAGTGTCCACTTTGGACAGTTCAAACAGTTCAGGCTCAGTTCTAAACATAAGCCCAAGATTGGAATCCACAGGGTAAGAGAAAGTAAAACGTGTTGAATAACGTGTGTGCGTGCGTGTGGGGGGTGTCTTATATTATCCCCTTTGACACCTGGCAACCTCGTTCTGGTTCTAAATGCTTAAAACGTTTATCTCTGCTTTGAGAAGGCTTGTCTCCCACTTCAGGAAATCTAAATCAACTTAGTAATTTTTCTTAATCAGGCTTGATTTGGGCTCATTTATCACTGCTCTAATGTTTAGAGACCTGCATGTATCATTGCAGATATATACTATGAAAATGTTAATTAGTACAGCTGCTGCCATTTGAGGGGATGAAATTCTAACTGCCATCAAAGTAGCAAAAAGCGTGCTGCTACCTTTTGAAGAAAGGAGCCTGAAATACGCAGTTGTGCCCGGTGGCTACGGGCAGTGAACATTCTCTAAATGTCAAGTGGTTTTTTGTGATCACCTCGTGGCTGTGACTGTATTTCTTAATGTGCTAGTAAATGCTCAAGCTGACTGGTTAGTAAGGGGGTGGGGGAGGAATAAAAATGGGGAGGATGAGGGAGAAGGGCTCGTGGCTCCCGTCTCTGCTTGCTTACTTGCTGGTTTGCAGAACTCCAGTTCTTGCTACGCATGCGTTAACGAGGTTCTGCTAGTAACATGTTCGGTGCTCGTTGTAGGGAAGATGTATCTTCAGAGCATACATTTCCCTTGTGCAGTTAGTCTCTTCATTCTTCGTTGTTTGTTTCAAGCAGTACTGTCCTCCTATGTTTTTGGATAGTCTCACCTCAACCTTAACAAGCAGCACGCCTGGCAGCATCATCACCTCAACCAGTCACCACGAGAGCAGCACGCACGTTAGCTCCTCCAGCAGGGGCGAGACCGGAGTCATAACCAGCAGCGGAGGCAGCGCTCCCGACATCATCTCACTGGACTGAAACACGGGGCAGCAGGGGACTCCAGGAGAAACTACACAGAGCTGCTGCTTCTATCTCTGGATCTTCAGCATCTCGGGAGTTATTCTGATATTTATTGAAAGGATTTGCCTTTTGGAAAATGGAGTAAATTCATCTACCCTAGGAACAGAAGTGATAGATGACTTTTTTTTTTTAACTTGCTCATTAAATAGCTGTTATAGCAAAGGCCCCTTCAGAACATGCTTTTATGCTTTTGGCTTGTTCTGGGGAAACTGACATTTTGTTGCTGGGCAGATTCCACAAATGGTTTTTAATTTTGTTGTAAACCACAGCAATAATGTAAAAACAAAAACTTTCTTTAAATAAAAAAGGCACTTAACCACTCTAAAACAACACCAACCTGGACAAAGGTGCAGAAGTGTATGCAGTGCTGAATCTTTAATATTTTCACTGGGGCCTGTAATAAACTTCATTTAAGACAATGAAGCTTTGTGAAATAGCCATGACTTGTGTTGTATGTCTCTTGTTCCCCACTTTCCTGGGGAACTTACCTGGGGATGTAGTGGAAGCCTCTGTAAATGGGATTGTTGGGGATTTTTTTTTTTCCCTCCTGATTTGCTGTTCCTTTGCAAATGCAACAAAATCCTAAGCTGTGACTTCTTCCTCTTAATGTTCTTGGCACAGGGGAGGGGAAAAACTATCTATGCAAACCCTGTGTCGCACCATCTATGTGCTGTCATGTCAGAATTAGGACACCTCCCCACCATCAAAAACTCCCAGCTAAGCACAGTTGAGCTACAGGTGCATTTCTGGTTTGATGACTTTAAAAGGTCATAGGAAAAAAACCCTTTAAACTCAAATTTAAATTATACAGTCCTTGCTGACCCTCTTTGAAACTGGCCCCCCCCCCCCCACCAGCTGATCAAGTAGTGTGCATGTGTTCTCTGGCAGCTGTAAGGAGACAAAACAGGAATTACTTTCTCCAGTGCAGGATTATTTTATAGGATCTCTAGTTCTTGGTTTCTGTCACTTCAGTAACTGCTGTATTCTTAGGAATACCGCACTCTGACTTGCCCTGGGGGAAGGCAGGGCTTTTTGGAAGAAGAAGGCTGCACACTGCTCCCACCTAACTGGAATTATGTGTTTAAGGCTTAATGATGCTTTGTCCCCCATTACGTGGCCTCTTAATCATGGCTCTTCAAATTCAATGGGAACAATTTCCTCCTGTTTTACTCCTCCGATGAACCCGCTTTCTTGTGCACGTGCAGTGTGTCCCCATGCACCTCCAAGGCTATTGGCAGCAGTACTGTATGTGGAAGAGGTTACAGACCAGGAAAATCAAGTCATTTCCATAGAGCTGGAATAATGGTATTGTCTGTATGTGTGGACAGCAGCTTTTCCAAGTGTGTTGTGTTTCTGTTGAGTAACTGTATTTGAGATTATTCCTTCCCTAATTACCAGCTTTCACTTTTTCCTAATTTTGTGTTCCTTTTTTTCTTATTTCTTTAGTCGGTTGTCTGGTGCTTTTTGCCTTCTGTTACTGTGACAGTATTTGAACGAAGTACACGGATAAGAAATATGGAAGCAGGATGTATTGTAACTCTTGTCTGCCTGTACTCCCACCTTTAATGCTGCGTTACTGTTCCTCATTGCGTATTTTTTGTACGATCTTTCACAGCAGTCATCAGTTCACATGTTGGTCTTAATACTGCATCCAATCTATCTTCTCCTTATCTGTTGAACTTTTTGTACCTGTTAAGGATCAGTTTTTAAGCATGATTTATTTCCAATAAAGCCATGCTACTCATGATGTTTTTTCCTAACGGCCTGCAGCCACTCAGTCCTTTCTGCATCACAATTGCACAGTGACTTGAACTATACATAGAGTGTGGAGAGGGGTTCCGGAGTCATGCTGAATAAAGTATTTAAAACTGGTATCTGTTGCTGAAGATGCTGTTTGTACTCTTAGAGCCAAACTGAAGTGTGACTTGGGCAACTGCTGAACTGGCTGAAGGGATGTAAATGTCTTGTGTGTGTCAGAAAAGTAAGGAGGAGCGTGCTCTAAACCATTCATAGTATTAAAAGTAGGGCTAGGATTTTGTCAATTATAAAGTAGTTACTTATCAGGGCTGAGGTATAGTTTTGTTCCCCAGCTGTTTGGGGCAGGAATTTATAGCTGCATTTTACTTAAACTTCTTGACCCACGACAGCACTGTCAAATGCAAACTTCTGTCATTTGAGCCTCACCCGCTCAGGAGCGGCAGAGGCTGTGGCGTGAGGGGAGCGCTGCAGTTGTCCTGTAGTGCTGGTTGTAACTAGATGAGGTTTTGGTTTCTTTTTCCTTCAATGAGCTTTAAAATCCAAGAACTACCATGAGAAAAATCTTGAAGAAAAGGTTTAGATGACTTCTTGCCTCTCTGTTTCCACTACAGAAGTATCTGGTTACTGCTTTGAGCAGACTATAGCAAAGATACCTTCAAGCCAACTGCAGAAGGAAAGTAGAGCAGCAGCGTGCAAGGACAGTCACGCTGCAAGAACTACCCCTTTTTTCCCATCCCCATCCATTGGCTGCATCGTTTCCTGGAAGTGAGCCAGCAGCTAAAACACGGAGAGGCTGTACCAGTACACCTGAAGACTATTAGCCTGAGCTGGCTTCTGGTTTTCATACTTCCGGGCCAGATAAAGTTGTCCGAAACAATCACAAGCCAGCGATACAGCCCCAGCCCATTCTGCGCCTGTCCGGCATTTCCAACACGAGTGGGGATGTTTCTGTATCCGCCTTTCAGTCTAGGTGCTGGCTGCTGGAAAGCTTACCTGTAACTGCAGCCCTTTCACTATGGGTCTTCAAGAGCACAACAGGATTCAAGTTTGGAAAGGAAAGAATGCGTCTTCTGGCCAAGAGGACAAAACATGACAGTTGAACGAGAATTTCTGCAAGAGCAGCAACAAAGGGAGCTGCTTCCTAGGTTAAAAGACAATTGTGCATTATTTAAACTCTCTTAGGCAACTGATTATTTTTATTTTTTTTAAATGTATTTCTCACACAGGCATCAGTGGCCACAGACAAGATACAAACAACAACAGTCCCATAGCGTGTCAGGGGGGTTTTTTATCTTTTTTTAACTAGGTGATCACGCCATCATCACAACATGTTAGTGCTCTGTGTGTATGCAATGTGACACTAAAAACTTTCCCTTTCCTTTCTGGTTTTATGAGGAAATGGTATCAGGACAAAACACAACATGAAACGGGAGGGATTATAACTTATCTAGGAAGTTACCCAGAGGTGGAATTCCCTCCTTCAAGCCTTTGCGTTTACGTGTTTCAGCCACAACTTGCCAAGGATGAGAATTTGCATCATAAGGATCCCCAGGCAGGTGATGAAAGACACACTGTGGAAAAGCCTGGCCCCCAGTGTTGGATCTCAAGTCGGTGGTAAAACCTCGTGGGAAGGAAAAAATGAAAAGCCAGCTACACAAAATAAACCCAACCCCAAACTGGTTTGTGGTGAATTTCTGCATAGACAAACCCCTCAAAACGCTGTTCCAGAACTGTCAGGAAACCGCTGCTTTGCAGGTAATTCTTTCAAGCAGGTAAAAATGAGGTCAGCTCCAAAGAGCTGCAAAAAGATCTCATAAATCAACAATAAACACGCGAACAAAATTCAGTTTAGATAGAAAAGTGTACATGGAAAATGCTGTTTCAAAAGGAGGTGAAGTCCTTGCCAGTGCTGTGGATGCTCATGTTTTACGCCGAGGGAGAGACTGAGTAACTCCATGAAGACCTCCATCGAGGGTTACTAACTTGATCTAGAAACCACTTCTGCCCCAGGAATTCTCTGAAAGTGGTTATAAAAACGCAACTGGGGAAGTTTTACAGCAGCTTACCTTGTTCTTTCTCTTCCCTAAGCGCTCAGTTTCAGTCACTGTCATGAACAAGATGCTGGGCTAACTCGACCTTTACTCCGACAGCGGAGAACTTTAACTGGAGATACACTGGTGTTTCCTTTGCTGCTTCCTGGGCTTCACAGCAGTGCCATCCCCTTCTGCCAAATACTCAGTCCCGCGAGAAGCCTGTGAGCTGAGACGTTGCTCCTGTGGAACCGCTTCTAACTGCTGGTTTAGAGAATACTGCTATTTCCCCACATCTTTAGATCGCTGTTTCAGCAAGATTCGACCGCAGCTTTGGCAAGGAACTAGAAAGGCAGTTTTGCAGGATATGGATGTTAAGGTGCTGTGGAAGTTGTGACTGAGAGCCCAGTGTAATACACATCCTACCGAGTCTAAGCTCACACTTCTTTTTGGTTTTCCACATTTGGAAAATTAGTCTCGCTATGAAATTGTTTTAAACTCCACGGAAACTTGGAGAAGGGAAAAAACCCCAAATACTCAACACCCAGCCACACAAACACATGCGTAAATTGCTCTTTTAAGAAGTTAAATTGCCAGTTTGGACTTTAAAAGTTAAGCATCTCTTATTTCATCACTAATTATTTTAGCAGTTACCACTTTGGCAAAGAAGCCCCTTCCAAAATAAAACATGACATTCCTTACAGTTTTACCCAGTGAGGAGTTCCAAACCGGTAAACTTTCTGTCAGCGTGTCACAGGAGGCTCCTGAAGTGCATTTTTAAACAGGGAGGAGGGAAACGGGACACGCAAACCAACTACAAGGCCAGAGGAAGGGCTCTGTACCGCACCAAAAAGTTGAAGTTTCAGGGCAGCATAAGAGGGAACAGATTATTATTTTAAAAGTAGTCTTACAATTGGCAAGAGGGCATAATGCCATTTAAGCTACTCAGGCTGGCACACTGTCCTTCTCTTAAAGATTCAAATCGGTGCCAAATTTTCTAGCCTGCTGCTGCTGAAGACCAATTCTTTCTTCTAGGCTTTCTTCAAATGAAGACCTTGATTTAAAATGATGGCAACCCAGTCCGGTGTAACACTGAAAAGTCTTAATGTGCAGAAAATGCCACGTCTTTCTGGCACCCTCTGCTGGCACAAAAGCCCAAAGGAGTAGGCTGCCCTGAAAAAAAACGGAGTAAACTACTTGTTCTGAACTGAAGAGGTGGAGGGACAACGGGAAGAAGCTTGGAGCTATTAAAATGGGAATTCTTAAGTCCCCTTCAACCTGCAGAGGTCTTTCTTTAATTGCGTGTGGGTAACATAAAAAAGCGTTGTCTTACCAAATGACTCATTTACAGGTAGGTACGTGAACAATGGAGTTCCCGCCACTTGGGATTCTTTAGAAACGTGTCCCCTTTTCCTGTTGAGCACCCCATAGATCCCACCGACCACTTGTTCTGGACACTATAAAAAAAATGATTTTCAAGTTACATCAAAGGAGATCACCAGTTATTAAAACACAGCTGGGCAGCATTAGACAATCCCTCCAGTCAGCTCTCTTGATGTTTTCCCGTGATGGCTCATCATCACTCAGAGAAATTTCTCTCATATAACAAGTGGCTTCACTCTCACTTTCAGGACATCTTTCGGAAGCTCTGCCTGCCTTCTCTGCCTCACCTGACTATGGAGTCTCCCATTACTGTCTATACCGACGGGACCGGCTCGTAGTTCACATACACAGAGCGAGGCAAAAGGGCATATGCTCCGTGAATGCCCTTCAGTGATCTTTGGGCACAACAAAGCAGAGTCCTGTAGTGCTTTGTAACAAATGCATTTACTACAGGATGCAAATTTTATACAAACAGGATCTCCCTACACCATGTCTTAGAACTTACAACATGGCTGACAAGTACCGTGATGAAAACCATACTTTAAACCCCCCTCATTTGCTTACAAACGTATCACTAAGGCTGCAAAACTCCCCAGCTTTGTCACGACAGGTCTCACAAGTCATCCAGGTGAAAGAAAGTCTCAATTTTGCTCTTTTGTCCTTACTTGCACCCCTCTTCTTCTGCCCTCGTGGCTAAGACGTTTTTTAAGCTGGTAGATTTCCTGCCCACCACCCAGCACCGTAGTCTGGAATTAATTTTTAAAGCAGGTTTCAAATCTTCTGATTGCTTTTAAGACAGTTAAGACAAACTCTATGGGAATAGCTGTACTTGGTGATAAACAAATACTTTTTAGCATGGAATACATTTTCCAGGCTCTTTCATGGAAGAATTTAATTTACCAAAAAAATCCACTTATTCAAAGGACAGAAGCTAATGTTTGCACAGCTCAAAAAGAGCTTATTAAAAACAAAAATAAAATCCTTGCTGCTCTTACCGGTTATTTAGGATACGCATTGTTTGTTCTCCTGAATGTTTACAGCGACAGAAAGAAAGGAGGGGGAAAAACCTCCAAATCTTTTCCAAAGGTACCAGCGATTCCTAAAGAACAACATAATTCACCTCACCACCCACATTTTGCTGTTTCCATTTAAACTTTTCCTAACTTTGGAATGAAAAATCTGAGACACTTTTTGCGTCACTGATCTAAAGGGCAGAGAACAGAACTATGATCACAGAATCCCAGGGGCTGGAAGGGACCTCTGGAGATCATCTGGTCCAACCCCCAGCCAGAGCAGGGCCACCTACAGCAGGTGGCACAGGATGGCGTCCAGGTGGGTTTGGAATGTCTCCAGAGTCGGAGACTCCACCACCTCTCTGAGCAGCCTGTTCCACTTTACACCCTCAAAGGAAAGAAGTTTTTCCTGATGTTAAGATGGAATTTCCTGTGTTCCAGTTCCAGTTTGTGCCTGTTGCCCCTTGTCCTGTCGCTGGACACCACTCATAGAAGACTGGCTCCCATCCTCTTGCCACCTGCCC
>VZSF01010558.1:95147-153930 GCA_013398295.1 Chionis minor | reverse complement strand
ATTTTTTCTTATTGTCTTTGATAAGACAATAATAATAATTAGGGGTTTCAGTTATTTCAGTATTAATAAATAATAAATAGGGGTTTCAGTTTCAGTTTGGACATCTGGCATTCAGCAATGTCAGCTTTTTATTGAAAACTTTTTATGTCAAGACTTACCAAATTTGTCCTGAGTCTCCGAGGTGATTTCCGAGGTGAGGCATTTAGTGCAGATGTGCACTTCAAGTTAAAAAAAAATAAAAAAGACAAAACCTTACAACAACAACAACAAAAAATTCCAAGAAACTATTGTGAAAATAAAAAAGGACACGGTGCTGTGAGTTTCCACCTTTCTCCTCTTCAGAGGGAGCAATTGTCAACCTGATTTCGAGAGGAAGCAACACTCAGAGAGTCACATTGTCTATACCTGCCCCTCTGTCAGCCCTTGGTAGTAAAATTTGACTGTGGCAGAATGATGGTGGAAAAGCCTTGAAGAGTGTAAATTCCTCTTGGTTTAGTAAAAATCAGCTGTTCAGTAGTGAGACCTCAGTAACACTCCGATAGAGATAACAGCCAAAATAGGAACCCTTCTGTGGCTATACCACTATATACCCAGGATCAGAGGCAGGAAAATAGTAATTCACGGGCTTCTGCTCTTAAAAAAATTTATGTATCTATTTGTAAAGACATTTTTATTTATGTCCTTTTACCACATGCCATTTGTCACACCACATATATAGTTTATCACCTAGCAAAGGCTCCTGAGCAGCCAAATACGTCTTGAGAGCGTGCTCCTGTACTGCAATAAGTAATATAAGAGTGCAGAAGAATGTGAGAGGCTACGAGACCAGAATTAAGTGATTTTCTACTACAGTGAAGGCACTATGGACAACAGTCAAATCCATGAAAAACATGTAGTTTCCACACAGATCATCCTCTCTCCTTCTGCCTTGATACACGCTTCTGTAGTTAGAGTTACATGGACAGCAGAGGAGGCTGAGAACTAGTGAGAACGAGGAGTTTCTTATAGCTGTGAAATCATAACACAGGGGAAAAAAAGGAAGTAGAAATAAGATAAATAAATAAATAAATAGATAGATAGATAAACAAACAGCCTATTTAAAGCCTAGATCTGAATTGGACTTTTGGATTTTTGGAAACGAAAACATTTTTTCAGATATGAAGTGTCCATCCAATGACCACTCGCAATATGTTTAATATTTGTATAAGGAAAGCTAATTAACAATGTGCTCTATCTTTTAATTCTGGAGACCTCCAGTTGTATAAAAAGGATTAGAAGGTAACTTTAAACAGGAAACTTACTCCTGGAGAAGTTTGGTTTATGGCTTATTAAGAATTTACAACATTGACAGGTGAATAGTTAGTGTTGTCATGCATATACATATGGTGGATATTTGTATGTCTAGGTATAATCTCAGGTCTTTAATTTTTCTTTTCTGAGAATGGACATGAACTCACATGTTTAGCTGACATTATTAGACCATTTGCCTCTATCTGACATAATGAATGTTATCTGCACCCCTGTAATGCATTTTTAGTAACAAAAACTAGAAAGTTTATACGTTGCTGAACGAAACAGTGGGCGGGCAAAGGGCAGAGCTCCTGCAGGAGCACGTGAAGTCATCTGAGGCACTTCTCCCTGCAGAATTCACGTGCTGGGTCACTCGGACTTAAGCGCTTATCCAGGGGATCATGGAGTGGATTAAAGCTTTCAAAACACGCTGAGCGTACGCCATCCCTTCCCTGCCCCCAAACTACAGCAGCATCTCCTGCCCAGCCGGTCCCACGCCGCTCCGAGCACCCTGTGGAAGGAGACCTGCGGAGGGGTTTTGGCAGTACGTCTGGCCATGCCATCCCAGAAGAGACCTTTCCCCCTCCCGGTGGGGAGCGCCTCCCCCTTCCCCGTTCCATGCCCGCCTCTCCCTGCAGCACAAGGCCAAGCCAACAAGCCTTGGCCAGGAGAACCAGGTGGGGATGGTGCTCCTCTGCATGGCGTGGTGGTCCGTATCCACGCTGGGGCGATGGCTTCTGTTCTAAAACAGCGGAAACAGCACATAAACTACTTATTTTGGTCCCGTGTTCTAATGCGTTTAGTAACACTTGTTAAACAATGGCATCGAGAATTACGTGGTGCAGCTGCACATCTGCAGCTGGAGATTCTCACCACTGTGAAGGGGGTGTCGTCTTCTGCCACATGTAGTGTTCTCAGCCCTTCACCTCTGCCGCAGACTGGGGCATGTCATCAGCAGGTGGGTCCCCTTCTCCCAACGCGGGACCTCGCTCCTTCGCCGCCGGAGGCAGCCAGCTTGGAGGGCAGTCCTTGTGCGGGACTTCTGGTAACCCACAGCTCACCCTCACCGTGTTGGCAGCTTTCCACAACTCAGTGGCTGTTTTCACCACTCACTCTCTTCTGCTGCAAACTCTATCTGGTTTTATTTTAAAAAGTGTCACTTTTCTGTCTCCTCCTCCTCCCATCAGATCGTTTGCCACCCCATTCATGCTTTTGATTCAATACTGGGCTGATACTACATTGCTTGATCTGACACAGTAATACTAGATAAAAATAGCTAAAGTAGGTGCTAATAAGTGCCCAGGAGTAGATAACATGTATGAGAGTGTTCCTCACCAAATCAGATAAGAAACCACAGAATGGGGACTGGGGTCAGTGTATCATTGGAGCTGCCATTGGAGGCTGCCAGTATGTTAAAAAACCTGCTTTAACGGGGTCTGGGGGAAGACGAAGCAATGGGGCTGGCTGCTGTTCCTGGTGAGATGATGCAGTCTGTGACAGAGAATGGGATCAAGGCACACCTGGATGAACATAGTCTGTTGGGAAGGTGTTGGAGAGGCTCCAGTGAAGCCCAGCAGCACTGGCATTTGGAGGAAGGGCGGTAAGTATGCCGATAAAGGGGGTCGTGTGGGCATAATAATCCTATTGCATTTTCAAAAAGCCTTTGAGAAGCTTTTTGCAAAGCTTATTAAAATTGTAAAGAAACTAAGTTGCCACAAGATTGGATGAGAGGTTGGTTTTTGTGTTGAAAGCTGGTGTAAGAAGAGGAAGTGAAGGACAGGGCTTAGCGGTCAGTCTCCAGGAGGGGGGGGATTTGTGGAGTCAGGCAATAATTCAGGTCGGAAGGGACCTCTGGAGGTCAAATAACCCAGCCTCCACCCCAAGAACATCTAATGAGACTGTATTGTGCAAGAACTTTTCCAGTGCAACCTTGAATGCCTCCAAGGACGGTGATTCCACAACTTGGTACAAAAGCCTTGGGATTTGTGCTGGTTTTCACTGATGTCTCCACCAGTGACCTCTGGAAAGCAGTCACCAGTGAAATCTGCTAGGCTGGGGGGACAGTAACCTCTGGCTGGTAGTGCCTATGTGTCGCAGATGGAGCGATGCACTTCACTCGTAAGAGAGAAGCAGCAATATATTTATTGACACGAACCAGCTATTTAACAAAGCTTGCTAGCAAACGCGACAGTGTTTTAACAAGGGTCCGTGGCAAGGCACACTTGCTTATTTACTGCATAGAGGACAGGGCCAGACAGAGCTCTCAGGGACAGCCTCCTGTTGAGTCACGAGGCTCAGAAAGGACCCCCTTGCTTCCGAAACTCCTTCTCCCAGAGGAGTCGAGGTGCGGCTGGATCCAATCCTCGTGCCAGACTTGCACAAGGGTTTGCGTCTAAAGGACTGTACATGCGCAATCCATCCCTTTTGCTCCCTTAGCTCAAAGTTTAGCATGCTATCAACCGCTTACGGAGGATCTGTTACGGCCAGGAATCTCTGAGCCTCGAGGAGTATCCTTGATGGCGTCCCTACTCGAGGGAAGATCCTGGCATGCAGCCCGCTGCCGCGCAGGAGAGCTCAAAGGGCTCTTGGGCTGTTCACTGTTTATTCAGGTGAAATGACTGACCTATAGTCACATTTGCGTACTGACTGCAGCACCAGTATTGCTCAAGCCAGCCCTCGGCTGTGGTGTTGGTATCTGCCTCCCCAAAACCACCTTAAGCCCGATGCAGCCACCACGACTGCGTGCGCGGGTGGTTATGGCTTGGGAAGGGTTAGGGGAGGTAAAGGTCAGGCTGGCGCCGGGGGCCGGGGAGCACACAGTCACACTCTGCCGGCTCCGAAACTGTCGCAAGTATTTGTGGAGGGGGACAAAACCCCCCACGTGTCCCCAGGCCCGATCAGTCCTACACTATTTTTCTGGCATAGTTGTGCTGAGAAATGTCAGTGGTCCTTAACGCTGCCCTGCCATTCATTCCTCGCTGTCCCACACACAGGCAGCTTCTGTCGGTGTGGACGTGGCGGATGGCTGCAACAACGGAGAAACCCCTTTTGTTTGCTGGTGCTTTGTCCGTGCGGGAGGTCTCGGCTGGCGGCGGTCTCCAGTGTGGACGAGCACCAATGAAGTCAAGCCTATCACAGGTTGTATTCTGCAACACTGGGAGGAAACACCTCTATTCACCAAAACGCATTACTGCTTTCGGGAGCCACCTTCTATCTTTGAAAAGAACGTGGACATTTACCTTTCCTAGAACAATGTAATTTCTCGTGCCCCTAAATCTGCTCGTCGCATCAGCAGCAGCTCTGTGCAGCATGCAAGCTCCGCTGGCGAGTGGGATTGGCAACAACTTTGAACCCAAGAGCAATAAATCCCTCCTCTGTCCTGAAAATATGGGCCAGCTAGTCATGTGTGGGTCAGCGCGAGCAAAGCTGCAGCTTCCACAAGGAAAAAATCCTCCTCCTTGGAAGTTCTGCCCTTGCCGTGGAAAATACCATTACCCTTCTGTCAGCAAAGACTGCGTGCTTGTTTTCTTTGCTTTATCTCAGATACTTGCTGGAAAACTCCAACAGAAATGATTTGCAACAAAATAATAATGTTCCAGTGTAAAATGCAGAAGGCCAAACACGCCGTTGTCTGCTGAACCCTGTCAAAGAGTCCCTTTTCTGCAGTTTTCACTTTGTATGTCAGCAGCAATGGCAAATGCCTGCTGGGTGAAACGTTTGCTGCTCATAGGATATTCAACTTCCAGATTCCCAAACAGGGAACAGTCAAGCAATCCTCTATAATCCTCTTCCCTCCACCAAACAACCTTTTAAGGCTTTCCTTTGCAGTGCCCACGGAACCTGCAGAACGGACCTGAGGGAGCGGCACCAGGCAACTTTGCTGTTTGTGGTGTTTCTTACCCTGCCAAAGTTAACCCATTTCCTTTCCTGGCTTTTGATTGTTTGTTTATTCCAAGTGTGTCACGCAGTCCCTTGGCAACGTAGGCGAGAATGGGGCTATGGACTTACTTTCACAGAATAACAGATGGCATTCTAATGCTTGCTTTTTAAATGTTGTTTTAAATCTTCTGATTGCTGAAGTGTTACTAAAACAGTAGAGTATTTTAGTGCTGAAAGCTTTAAGTGCTGTTCATCAGGTGAGATGAATCCCTCATCCGCCATCTGCATAATCTGCCAGAAAGGATGCTTGTGGCAGTCCTAATTAGTTCTCCAGGTGTTTCACGGAAGGAGTGAGAGGAAAACAAGGGTTTTCTGCGACCCTCCATCTCTGTTGGCACCCCCTGCCCTTTGAGTAAGCTGTGCTAATTGGCGGTTGGGGTAATTGGGTCACTTCTCACTAGGGCTGCCTTATTTACCAGCATGGGTTTTCTTGATGTTACGCCTTTCTATGCGTGTGCATGTCGGTGTGTGTATGTGCGCGTATGTAGATATATGCATGTATTCCTGTAGGTACCTGTCTGTATGTGTACGTATGTGTGTGAACACGTGTGTGCAATCCCCACAGCGGGGGCAGGAGGCGAGGGGGGGATTCTGCCCCTCTGCTCTGCTCGGGGGAGACCCCACCTGGAATCCTGGGTCCAGCTCCGGGGGTCCCAACAGCAGGAGGACACGGAGCTGCTGGAGCGGGGCCGGAGGAGGCCCCGGAGATGCTGGGAGGGCTGGAGCCCCTCTGCTGGGAGGACAGGCTGGGAGAGCTGGGGGGGGTCAGCCTGGAGAAGAGAAGGCTCTGGGGAGACCTGCCAGCCCCTGCCAGTGTCTGAAAGGGGCTCCAGAAAAGCTGGGGAGGGACTCGGGATCAGGGAGTGGAGCCACAGGACAAGGGGGAATGGTTTTACCTTGAAAGAAGGGAGATTTAGATGGAATCTCAGGAAGAAATTCCTGCCTGTGTGGGTGGTGAGCCCCTGGCCGGGGTTGCCCAGAGCAGCTGTGGCTGCCCCATCCCTGGAGGTTCAAGGCCAGGTTGGACGGGGCTTGGAGCAGCCTGGTGTGGTGGGAGGTGTCCCTGCCCAGGGCAGGGGGTGGCACTGGGGGGGCTTTAATGTCTCTTCCCACCCAAGCCATTCTGTGATTCTATGATTCTATGTTTGTTTATTTATTTAGCTACTCTAGGCTATGCTCACTAGTGTCGCAAAGAACTTTTATCTCAAAGGTTTCCTCTTTTTCAACTGCCAGACTCCTGCAAGTTCAGATGTAAGGATTCCAAGGGATATTTGGTGTCCGTTAAAAAGTACACAATAGACATGGCTGCAAGAGTGTGATGGCTCTGAGTACGTTGTCTCTCATGAAATGACCTTCAGCCGCCCAGTGTTTGGACACTACTGAGGGTTTGGATGTAGAGGATGATACATCACAGCCGGAGGATCATCTAGGGAAAAAAACCAGTGACTTCCTTTGATTGCCTACTTTTTAAAACTCAGCTANNATAGATCAGGAAGTGACGGGGGGGGGGGGGGGGGGGGGGAACAAAACCAAAACCTCCACCTATCATTTGTCTTTTAGTTTTCTAAGCAAAGATAGATTGAAAAGCAGAAGAAGCTGGAATGTGATAAAATGTGGGGAAACAGAAATGTTGTTAAATAATCTGCTGTTGGTTTGGTTTGGTTTATGGTTTGGGTGTTTTTTTCAGTAGGTCTGCAGAATTTACAATAAAAATATAAGAAATACTATTTGATTTTATTAGCATACAGCAGGTAATAATGCTTATTTATTTTTAAAAATGGCCCAGCCAATCAATACAGAATTGGTGTAAAACATTGGCAGTGATATCAGTTGTCATCTCCCATGTTTGCCAACAGTGGAACAGTACCTTTCTCAGAGTATGGGCTGTTGTAGGCAAGGCTCTGTTAATTATTCTGTTGATAATTGTGTGGAGACCTGTGCTAAATGAGTTGCTGCCCGTGGGATTAACAGCAGCACGTGTTCACTTAATAGAGAGTATTTATTTACTGTGTAGTGTGCCTAAAATATCTTTACCTTGGTTTTTTCACTCTAATATATATGTGTAGTAGTACCTGACAAAGAACATGCCATTTTAGAATAGATTTGGTTCCGGGTATTTGTATATATTTTATTATAATTAGAGATTGTCCTTTTTGAGAACAGCCCTTTAAACATCACACAAATGCTAAAAAAAAAAAAATTATATGGCATTTAAGAAATTATCAGCCTAATATTGAAAAGATAGATGCTATTAAACGGGGAGAGGGGAAAAAAGGTTTAAATACTTTAAGAGAGGATGGTCATACCGCTGTCTCCTTCAGCTGCGGTGATCCCTCGGAGCTGGTCTCTCCTCCGGAGCAGAGGAGCTGTGGCAGTGCCCTGGCGTCGCGATGTTGGTGCTTTTTCTGTGGGGCGGCAGCAGAAGCGTGCCCCACACACAGCCCCTGCTCCGGCGCCTTCCTCTGCCTTGGCTGACCTGGCTGCGCCGTGTTGGCTATGCAGGAACGTCAGCTCGCTCTGCCCATTGCGTCTGCTCTGCTCCTGCCGACTGACGTCAGGGTGCGATGGCCGTGACCGAGCGGCCGGCTGCTCTCCTGGTGCCTCGCGTTCACCTACAGCCGCTCAGCAACGCGGCCGCCAGTGCCCGGGCTGCTGCTGCCACTGCTGCCACTGATACCGCTGTTACTGCAGCTACTGCTACTGCTGCGACTGCTGTTACTGCTGCTATCACTGTGACTGCTCTTACTGCTACCACAGCAACTGCTGTTACTGCTGCTGTTACTGCTACCACTGTGACTGCTGTTACTGCTACCACTGCTGCTGCTGCAGCTCTGGCGTGCGGCTGCAGTCCATCTCCTGGAGCAGCCGGCACCCCGTTATCTAGATCGGCCGCTGGCGAGGGAATGCGGCAAGAGCCCCGGAGGTCGCAGCAGCGAGGCTGAGCCTGGGCACCAGCACAGGAAAAGCCAGTCCGGGTGGGGGTTTGTAATGCAAGCAGCGCTTCCAGGTTTCCTTCCCGCTTTGCTCTCACCCTGCTCTTGGATTTGAGATCATGTATGTGTTTTGCTGTTGATTACAGGGGTGTGTGGGGGCGTGTGTGTGTGTTAAAATCTAGGGAGGGAATAGGATTCAAAAGGATTAATATGTTAGTTTTGATTTAAGGCGATTTTTTTTTTCTCTCTTGTCCCTGTCCTTCATCTTTGTTAACGCAGCTTTCTCTTTATTATTTTTATTTTAGGTCGGTTAATATTGTAGCCTTTGGGAATGAAAGTGATGGGTTTTCTGAGGACAATCAGCAGCCGAGCCTGATCTGGAGCTATCTCAGGAGAAGTGCTCTCATTTCCCAGATCGACAGCAGCTTGTCTGCCAGTCACGTCGGAAACCCAGTTTTTACCGAGTACCAAACCTGTGTGTTTGGGAATGTCAGACTGGTGGTACACGACTGTCCTGTCTGGGTAAGAGATCAGTCTCAATCTTTTAAACTGCTTTTTAACACTTAACAGTCTTAGCTGACTTAATCAAATGAAAATAGACCCTGATTTTAAATTATTCCCATTCTTGTGGGATTTTATTCATATTTTAATTGTTGCAAATAGTAAATGCATATCAAATACAACCAGGCAAATGCTGCAAAGTCTGGAAGGTGCTACAGAAAGTTTCTCATTAACAAGCTGCTGCCCACCTCCTCTGTAGGAAGGTGATACTTGCAACTGTGCTATTGAGTGAAAACTTTATTGAGGAGAATCCTGACATAAACAAGAACCCTTGGCACCGCATCATAACACTCACTCCAAACATTTCTCAACAATAAAACAAAATGCCTTTTTCTTTTTCTGTAAAAATTAAAAGGCAGTCAGTTTTCCAGCTTTGAAAAACGACAGGTTATAAGATTTTATATCTTGCAAAATGTAGTATGTGGAGTCATTTTACTTCTGTTATAATGAATAATCACACCTTACCATTATTTCCTTTATTTAAAGGTAAATAAAAAGGATTTTGGCACTGTTCCAGGTTGTCAGCACTTTTGTTAGTAAGCGAGATGACTTACTTAGGAGTACAAGCAGATCAATGATTATGCAAGAAATGATACTGATAATCTAAATTAAAACATATTTAATGACTTCTTAGTAGCCTTAAAAAAAATTAAGCTTAGCAGCTTTTAGATATTAAAACAATAATCAGTTTCAGCTCCATAATTCCATCCTTGCGTTGATTTTTGCAGTCCTGTAAGGGAAACTTGTTTTGGAATCTGCTGGAATCCTAGCAGTTCTGGAAATACACGATCAGAAGTTTGTAATCTTAAAACTGAATGGCCCAGTTCAGCATCAATCTGCTCTCTGTTTCTCAAGACTTTTTTTGTCAGCTGCAGTTACAGGCCCCGGCTCGGATGGGCCGGGGGGATCCTGGCTTCAACCTTTGAAGCCGCATGTGACCCGCACAGGCAGTTTGCTGGAGCCATTGGAGCGCAGCAGCAGTAAAAGCTCCTGAATGTAAATGAAGGCTGTAGGACTTCAAAGGGTGTTTCAGAGGGTTGGAGGCTGGTAAGGGAGGGGGGAAGGCAGGCGGGGGTAGCTGGATGAGGGAGGAGGAAGGAGGAAGGACTTAGATCTGAGACGCAGTTCACGTGTTTTATGTTGCATCTGATTTTCTGCAAAACAAGGTTTTTCAGTTCTGGAGACTTTTTTGGTTTTGCCCTTGGGGAAAAAAGCTAGCTTGTTAGTGCCTGGAGCATTGTGTTTCTGAGACCTCTTGTTTTTAGCTTTCTCAGATAAAGGAGGCAGACAATTCATTGCTGGGAATGATGAGGAGCAATTGGCATTTTTCACTTAGCAGAAGACGCCTCAGAGGGCTGGACCGGGCTCTGCAGGAGGGCATTTGTTCCCAGCAGAGCTGTCTCCTTGCTAGGGTTAGGCAGAACAGGGTCGTTTTTTTCCCACAATTGGGGTGCTCGAGGTTTGCTACCTCACGTTGCCCTTTCGGGACTGCTCCTCTGGTAGCCTGGGGAATGGCACAGGACAATCCAAAACGCTGACTGACGTTGCCCCAAGTCATATGCTTCATGGAAAAGGATTCTTGTTGCATGTTACATACAAGTGGTGGTATGGTGGGCCTGGCATTATTTCCACCTCTTTCATCTAAGCACAACCTAAAAGTGGATTTGTGTTTCACCTGAGATTTGTATCTCGTCTAGATTAAATCCGCATGATTACGGCAAAGTTATTAGACATAAACTTGGCAACTGGTAGCCGTGAGTCGCCAAACTCAGCGTTGCCCAACTGCTCTTTTTTCCCCTGCAGCTATCTGTCTGCAAAAGTGGCGCGGATGCCGGTTTACCAAGTAGAGCTGCCCAGTGCGTGGGGGGACCCTTTCATGAGAGAGATTGTGGTACAGGAGGGGTTTGTTCGCGTTTCGGTCTGCTGCTGCACGTGTCTTTGTCAGCCCAGGACGCTGCTCAACTTTGTGAGTCTGCAGGAGGGGTCAACAGCTCAGGCGCCTTGGGCTGAACTCCTGCTGATGGTGTTATGATATCGGGCATCTTACTGTGTGCTACATGTCTCTCTGAAAGGGCTGCAGCAAGGTTTGTCAGCAGCCACCAGAGTCCTCATGCGCTGGTGGGCTGGAGAAGCACGAAAGGTCTGGACCACGCAGCGGAGGCTTGCCGTGGTGACACCATGCTGCTGGGCACCTGGTCGGTGAAACACCAGCAGCGCCGCCATGAGAGTACGGTATCTTCTAAGCTGAGGGCGACCAAAGGTGGCCTCCAGGCTGCAGAGATAGGGAGTGAGGCTTCTTGGCAGAGGCAAAACAGTAGCAGCACGTTGTGAGAAGCTCTTTTTCCCGTAGCAGTTGCAGGGAGCGGGATGGAGGCACTGACACTGAGGAGGACGTTATCATTAACGCGGAGGACAGGGGGTTGCAAAGATAGTGGCGGAGCGTAATTTTCGAAATGTGGGGGCAAAACCTCACTGATCTCTGTGTGTCAGGCAGTGGGTCTATCAGTGGGGCCCGGCGGGTGCCGCTATCTCCTGCGCGCAGCGGGCAGATGCACAAGGGGACCGACATCCTGGTGATTCACATGGCTGGAAAACGTTCTGATAAAAACTGCGGACCCAGGATGAGAGGAGATATAAAGAACTAGGGAAAATGTATACGTGTGCTAACGTCACTGCTGAACACTGTGATTTTAATAGCTGATCAGTTGCTGATGCACGCTCGCGTTGGGCTCTCAGGAGGCATGTTGAACTGGCATGTTCCAGTTTTTCTAATTTTTTGGGTGGTAAACCTCAGCATGGGAGCTAGTAACTTACAGAGTCATTTGCAAGAGGAGTTTGAAGGTTTGCTTTGGAAAAGGTTGCTTTATTTAGCACTCTGGGTATGTCACATTTGACAGTCTCGGGGGCTGAGTTGCCTTTTTGTTGGGTTATGTGTGATTTGCAACCTCACTCACTTCACACTGAATTTTCTTATGCTTCTGCATATGTACAAGCAAAAACTTCAGAAAAAAAAAGCAGGCAAAATTTGTAACATCTGATGGCAAGTGAATCTTTCCCAACATCAGAATGAAGCGCAGCTATAATTCATATTTTGATTCATTGAATTATGATGCTGGAAAAGAAATGACAGGATGAAAACTGCACTGTGAGTGTCCTCTGCCTGCACGACCTCTCCTGTTCTCTCCTGTCTTGTCCAGAGCAGTACCATAAAGATAGGAGCATGTTTCAGTCCTGGGCTGGGGGTCTCTCTGTCCTTTATTTTTTGCCTTTGTGAGCTACCTGTTTTGTTTGGTTCCCCCCTCCCCCAGGTAAGAATACCTCCAGAATTTTTTTGTTTTCCCCTAGTTTATAAAAACTGCCCAAATCCTAGAGAATCATTGACATCATAATGTTCCCAGTAGCAGAAATGTGACAAACGGGGAAAAGAGAGCGGCTGGGGTTTGGAGAGTGCCGTGCTGGGTTCGGCACCTGCGGGGTGGTGGGTGCTGTGCTGTGTTCGCACCTGTGCTGGAGGCTTGCACAGAGCTGCAGGCCTCCACGAGAGGTCAAATATATTAACTGTGGTTTTGAAAAGGTCAGATTCTCCCTTTGAACAATCTATTTCCATTTTCCCATCTGCTTTTCTTACCGCACTGACAGTAATTCCCTGAATCCCTTTCTTATCTTCTTATCATCATCCACGGTGTCATTATCTGGCTTTTTCCCTGCAGTGACGTTCTTGTGCTCCTTGTGCTGGCTAGGCTGGCTGGCCCTTAACGTGACTGAATGTAAAGGAATCTCATCCACTTTTTAATATTTTTTATTATTTTTAGAAATACAGTCATATTACTGCTTCAGTACAAAACCATAGCTTTGCTTTTCTTTTCTTTTCTTTTCTTTTCTTTTCTNTCTCCTCTCCTCTCCTCTCCTCTCCTCTCCCCTTTTTGTTTCATTTCTTTTCATTTTCATTTTTTAGTACATTGTCCTTTCTCATTTTTAAGCTTGGCTGTCTCAAGTTGGCAGTTTACAACAAGAGATAGTATCCTGGTAAATTGTTTTCCCTACTGCATTCTTTAGTTTTGCTTTTTATAAATATTATTACACTACACTACTTTATGAGAGGACAACACAGGACAATGCTAGCCTTCATTAATTTTGTTTCTGGGTCAGCTCAACCAGTTAAAGCTGTTTTGGAAAGCCTCGAGTGAAAAACAAAAGTGACATTCCAGTGTTGTGGTCTGAATTCCCTTGATTCCTGAAGAACATTCTTCCTTCTATGCTGCCGATTACTTAGCTGAGTAAGTTCAGGGGTCTAGTAAGCTACGGAGAGTACCCCTCCAAAATTCGTTCTGCTGTGGACTTGAATGGTTACACGGAAATTGTGGAGAAACCTTGGAAAAAGGGGGGAAGGCTCTGATGTGTGGTGTGGGAAGCATCGCTGGAAAGAAGGGTCTGTTAATGGAGGGTGGGTCTGTAAATGCACCCTTAGACAGAGGCAAACTTTCCAATATTCCCAGTGCAGCCCTCTTGGATCCCAGGGAAATCCCAGGGAAGGATCCTCTGGGGTGGCCAGGCTGCCCTGTCCCCCTGAAGAGCATTTGCTAATGCTGGTGTCCCTGGTCAAGGGCTGGGCTAGGAGGACCTGGGGACATTTACGAGCAGCTTTCAGAAAGAGTGTGGGCATTGCAAGGGCACAGTGGATTTCACTGCTGTTCCATAAAGGCATTCATAAATTATTTTTAACAAAGCAAGTATTGTTCTCCTGAGGGGTCATGTGATTTGGTAGGAAAATTGGGTCTTCACTGCCTCTGAAGGCTTTATTTTCAATGTTAATGCTTGAGAAGTATGATTTACTAATGGGAAGAATATATTATGAGACGCGTATAATGGAGACATGCAAGGAAAGAATGAAGCTTTTTTCTAATAAGTCCTGAGAGGAATAGCAACAGGAGTGTAATTATAATTAAGAAGGTCATATTGTAATAACCTTAGCTATGGAGTTACTTTTTCCTTTTGTCAATGGCTGTCTTGGGAAATGACAAGAGCAGGAAGCACAATGAGGAGTAGCTGCTACATACATTTCATTGATGGAGCACGGAATTAACATTATTTCTGAATATGAACTATTGTTCATCATCTAAAGAAATTCCCTCTGTTGTTCTTGCATGAAAGCTTCCCTAAAAGCGATAATCCTCTGTCTCAGTGATGCCTTGGGCAAATAACCCTTTGTTGTCAGAGATGTTTTTTGGAGGATTTTCCTGCACAAAGCAGCAATCTGTGCAGTCTATGCTACATTTGACGCAAATTGAAAATAATTGCAACAAGACCTCTGCAAACACGTCTTTCTCGTCTATGTTTTTAAGTGTAGCATCCGTCTTCAAGAATGGGCTTTCAAGGGTGTTAAATCAAATATGTGAGGGCATAGGGAAACTGCATGATGGTAACAGAAATCGGGTGTCGTGAGACATTGGGTTGGCACATTCTGCATTTTTCACTTCTTGATGTACCCAGGGCCTGACCTTACCCCGGGAAGGGGCGCTCCATCCCCACCAGGACTTATGAACTTTGCTAAAATGCTTCCTGATGGGATTGACAGCGACAGACAGCGGTGTCCCGGGCAGTGGCAGAAAGCACCGACCTCCACAAACCTGTCTGTGTTCCTATTGACCAAAAATTAGAAACCTTCCGCAAATCTTTTCATTGTGTAACATAAAATGGTGTCCTAATGCACTGGAGATTTGGCTCTGTTGTAAAATGGAGGGAGCTACAAACAGTAAACAAACATATGACTACATGTGAAAACAACATATTACATTCTGTAAGAAGTTTCCACAAACATTTTTTGTTATTAGTGCTTACAGCTGTGGCTGAGTTCTGTCGTATTTTTGGACCTGTGCACGAGACCTTGCTGGTGACACTGCTGGTTACTGCCGAGCTCAGAGAGAAGGGCCTCTGGGCTGAACTTGGAGATGGGCAGCTAGAAGGAAATTGCAAAGGAACAGGCATGCTTTCTGTCTGCCAGCGAAGAACAACTAAATATTCTGTATTATTTTTGCTTTGTATTGCATTTTTCTCTTAAGCCTCTGTTGGCCTAAATGTATATAGTCCTACTAAAAATTCTCTGTTGAGGTCTTCATCAGCTAAAGCATACTAAAGCTGTCCCTTGAAAATTCTCCATTTTTGCCTGACGGTGTGGTCAGGTTCGGCAAACCCCCATCTAGCTGGCTGCCTCCAAGCGCTGTAACTGGCAGTCTTACTGCTACGGTTGCTAAACTTGTGTTTATGTGTTACCTTTATATTCTTCGCACAGCTTAAATGATGCTGATAAATGCTGGTGGAGATTTTCCTTAGCCTGGGATTACAATAGTCCCTAACTGAGTCAACTGTGCAAACAAATACCAAAAGCAGAGCTCTTAAAGCTCTTGTGAACATGGTGAATCACTGAATAGCAATTCTTGATAATTTGGTAATTTTCTGTGGTTTTCTTATTGCAGAACAAGAACTTCTATTAAAGAAATTAATGGGACTACCTATTACACTTTATTTCCTGACTTATGCCTTTGTAAAGACAAGACCTAAATTGGGTACGACGTGCACTGACAGTCTCAGCAAATATTTGCCAACTGATACATTTCCGTCAAGCTCATGCTACCTCTTGTACTTAAGAGCATTGCAGCTACTTCACCACAGATTTGAAACGAGTCTTTTGAAGTGACCAAAAATAATTATATTGACAATGCACGCTACTTGTTGATATTAGTAATCTTTTATGTATTTCTCTGGTTCCTATCTGTAATGCTATTATTTCTGTGACCTGCCTGTTCTTCAAAAATCACATTGATCATGCCCAGCGGAAACTTTGGGTCCGTTTTGTCACTTCTGTGCTCATTTACTCCTCTCTCCCACATCTTTTTTATTTCATCATTGCTTGTTTCCATTTTTTCCCCAAGATCCCAAGTTCTACCTTTGCCTTGTGTTGTACAGGACTGTTACAGAATCACAGAATGGTTTGGATTGGGAGGGACCTTAAAGCCCCCCCAGTGCCACCCCCTGCCCTGGGCAGGGACACCTCCCACCACACCAGGGTGCTCCAAGCCCCGTCCAACCTGGCCTTGAACCTCCAGGGATGGGGCAGCCACAGCTGCTCTGGGACACCCCGGCCAGGGGCTCACGGCCCTCATTAAAAAAAGAAATAAAATTCTTCTTTATGTCATACCTAAACCTACCCTCTTTCACTTTAAATCAGTTGACCCTTGTCTGTCACTACAGGCCCCGGTAAAAGGCCTTTTCCTATCTTTCTTATAAGCCCTCTTTAAGTATTGAAAGGCCGCAACAAGGTCTTTCTCTTCCAAGAGGTCATAGTATGTTGTATTTTTCAGTTGGTTTTCAGTTCTCTGACCAGTTCCAGATTTCAGTCAAGAATTTTCAATTGAGCATATGTGCAAGACTTTTGTTGGTGTTTATGAGCTACCTTTAAGTAAATTCTATTTACTTCACAAAGAACTTGTGAAATTCTAGTTTTCATGACAAATATGCAAGTAATAACTGTGTAATACGTGTGGTTACAGCGCAGTTGTAAATTAACAGGATACAAAATAATTTTACAGTACAAGTCTTACACTTAAAGCACAAAACAATGGCAAATTTAATGTGAAGTCAAAAAAGAAAGTTTAGTTATGTGATTAAAGTCCTTACCCTGAAGACATTAACACTTGTTAAAGCTACACAGAAGCTCTTGTGAAGCAGATAAAAATCGCACCCAGCTGATGGAACTTGTATTTAAAGGTTCATAAATACATAGCATAGTTCTTTGTAACCCTTTCTCTAAAATGTTGTGACAAATAATGGTTTTGTATGAACTGCTGCAAACCTCCACTGCTGAAGCTGTTTCTAGTTCCTTAATAAAAACTTTTGAAAGTTAAGTAATTAAATGAATAAAGTTTCTTCCTGTAAAGCATATTCCTAGATAAACCCTATTTCTTCTTCTTCCTGAAGAACTCCTGAATTCATAGAAGAGATTTATTGCTTATTATAATGAACAACTTGTTCTCCAAACAAGGAAACTACAAATCATTAATTCTGCTCTTTGTTTCATGCCTTCAGATAAGAGATTAAGTTATCAGTTAAAAATACTTTACTAAGCTTTTGTATTAAGACTGTTGAGTAGTTCACCTTTTCCTTTATAGACAGGAAAGTCTTTATTACTGTTTTTTCTGTTTAGGATATATTTGACAGTGACTGGTACACGTCTCGCAGTCTCATTGGAGGAGCTGATATTATTGTGATTAAATACTCTGTCAATGACAAGACTTCATTTCAAGAACTAAGGGACAGTTATGTCCCAATGATAAAAAAGGCATTAAACCACTGCTCTGTTCCAGTAATAATTTCTGCTATTGGTGCAAGAAAAAACGGTACGTATCCAGTTTCCTGCAGTAATAGTTAAAGTCTTGCTTGGAAGTTAGATATGCTGTAATTTCAGTAGAAGCTGATTGCTTTCCCAAGTTGCCAACAGAAACAATTAGTCTGTCAGGGTGACAGTTAATATGTGCATGTACTGTGGCTCTGTGGACTGGTGTATTGGCAAGAACATTATGCTTAATTAACCCTGGCGATGAAAGGCAGCCTATCCTGCTTTGACTTCTGCAAGGACTCTTCTGGTGGAGCCGTCACACGCAGGGATTCAACCTCGTGCTCGGGATCTAGCAGCGTGCACCTGGGTGCGTGCGACGCACCCGACAGCTACGGGTTCTCTCCGCCATGTCTCCAGCATTAAATATCTCCGGTGTATTGGATTTAAACCGAGTCCATCGGCTCGCAACCACCAGAGAGGGGGTGGGAAAAGCCTCGGGATCCTCTGGGGTGTCGTCAGATGAACGGACGCGCCAGCCCTTCGCGCAGCACAGGGGCAGAGGTGACCTGCCCAGCAGTGCCCGCGGCACGGGAGCCGTACAGCTACGGGGCAGCTGCCGGCGTGGCGCAACGCCCCGTCCGGGCTGACCAGCAGTCAGCAGCAGGAGCGATGCAGATCGATTTTACACTTGCTGTCTGAAGCTGCTGCTGCTGCTGCTGCTGCTGTTCAGTCCCCGCGAAACCCAGCGTGGCGCAGCCCCGTGCGGACGGAGCGATGCTGCGGAGAGCGCGCACGGTTCGGGCAGGCGTTACTGACCCTGCTCTGTTGGCATCCGGGAAGGAACGTTCAGAAAGAATAGTACCAGATACCAATAGAACAAGCATGCAAACTTTATTCTCTATTTCCAGACATTTTGCAATGCGCTTTTGTTGATTTTTGTATGACCTATGTAAGTCATAGGGCCTGATTTTTAAAACTTTTTTTTTCCTAAAGCAATGAATGTAAAACTTGAGCCTGTGGGTTTGTCTTTTACTTTACAGATTTGACTAAAGCAAGTGTTTCTGAGCATCTCTCCTGTTATGAGTATGGGGCATGATGGATGACGTAGACGTAGCGGTTTATTTTATAACGTACAAGGAAATATTAAGCTATATGAACTGCGTCTGCTGTGGATGTACTGTCAGTTTTGCCAGGGTCTACTTGTCTACTTTTTGCTCAGTGACTGCGAAAGAAGTGTCAAAGAACTTTATAACAATTAAATCTTTATTTTCTTCCCTATAGTGATTCAGTGATAACGATGAAATACTTTTATGCTCTGATTTATACAGGGGTGGTAAATCTGCCATTCTAAAGCCAAGGTCTTCCTAAATTAATGTTTGTCTTCCCAATGCATTTTCTTACACTTTTTATTTAAGCACAGAGTATCACCACACAGAGTGACTCCACTACTGGCATTTTTCTTTGCCACATTATTTTTTTTTTCACTGCCTTCCCCCCTAAATGATGCGACTGTGGAAGAAGCCGGGCTCTCCAGCCGCGGTTTGGCTCTGGGACCTGCCGGAGCAGACTGCTGTGCTCACACACAACCCTTTTGTTTCTAGGAGGTATGTGTGAACACAGCAGTTTGCTCATACAAATTACTGAGATCTTAATCCTCTGTAGTAGCAAATGGTGCTGCCAAAATAAATAATAATAATAAAAAAAAAGCTGTGTTATTACATGTTATCCATAGGTCTGAGCCGAGGAAGTTAACGTGGAATATGCGTGGCACATTTGAAAAAAAAAAAGTCATGTAAAATGTGTGTAATTGAATCATATTCTGCAGTATCTGCACGCCTGTAACAGCTGGGACTGCGGTGGAAATTTTCCCCTTCAGTTACTGTGCGTGCTTCCTGCATGGACGGGCCACAGTAATTAAACTAGTTTAAGGGCACATTAATGAACGGCAGCACCTGCAGGCCAGTACAACACCTATGCAGGTAAGGACACCGGGGCCCTACGCCTAACTGGGCTTCTAGAAGTGCCGTTTGACTTTTCTGCCGTAGCAAAACTGAATGTAAATTAATGCTAATGAAATGGAAAGTGAGTTTCTTATAGCAGCAAACATTTTGTACTGAGTAATAAGAAGGGATTTTGCAGTAATTATAGGTTTCTTACTATAAAATGACTATGTTTCCATTTCCCTTTTTGTTCTTTTCTAAATAACACATTTTACAATTATTTAGGAAGCTAAATATTCTGGATTATTTGATGAAAAATAGCTTTTTTTGCATGACTTTTCACCCCAGGAGTGCCTTGCACCTGCCCCCTGTGCACTTCAGACAGGAGGAGCTGTGTCACCACCTCTGAGGGGCTTCAGCTTGCCAAGGAACTAGGAGCCACGTACCTGGAACTGCATGCTCTTAATGACTTCTACATACAGAAGTACTTTGGAGGAGTGGTGAGTGAGAAACCGCTGCGTCGAGAGCCGGGTGGCAGACGTGGGCGGTGCATGGCCAATGTCAGGGCTTCGCAGAGCAAGTGGAGGCAACCACGAGCACTCCCACCAAGTGCAGGTTGCCACCAATGTGAGATTTAGGCTAGATATTGGGAAGAAATTTTTTCAGCAGCCTTCCACTATCTGAAAGGGGATCTAAAAAGCTGGAGAGGACTTTTCACAAGGGCTTGGAGTGACAGGATGAGGGGTGATGGCTTCAAACCTCAAAATGGAAGAGGGGAGATTTAGATGAGATATGAGGAGGAAATTTTTCCCCATGAGGATGGTGAGCCCCTGGCTGGGGTTGCCCAGAGCAGCTGTGGCTGTGGATGCAGCTTGCCCCACCCCTGGAGGTTCAAGGCCAGGTTGGATGAAGCTTTGAGCAACCTGGTCTAGTGGGAGGTGACCCTGTCCATGGCAGGGGTTGGAACGAGATGATCTTTAAGGTCCCTTCCCACCCAAACTATCCTGTGATTCTATGATTCTAGCTGAATCGACAGTATGAGGCCGCTCCAGTTTCAACTACCTTCTAGAAATTTTAGGAATGTCACAATAAATACTGCAAGAATTTCCCCCCCTGCATTCCTGTTCTTTTGTCTTGCTGGCGTGGGATAATCAATACCCAGCTGGACGAGGAACTGAACAACCCCATCCCACTTTGAAGATGAGTCTTGTTTTGAGCAGCTGCCCTGAGTGGGTGGCATCCACACGTCCCTTCCAAGCTGAAATATTCCATAATATTCTGTTATTTTTTAGTTTTAATTGCTCAATCTCTCACAGCTATTTTAATTGTAAAGTGAGACCGGTAAGATTGTTGAATTACCTGATTTTTTAGCAAATTCTCGTGGCCGCTCAGTTCACAGTCGTGACACAGTTTGCACTCCTGGGCTGAGCCTGGGGTCGGGCACAGTGGAGCTGAAAGAGGCAGAAGTTGAGAGACTTGTTAAAATGTCCCACCTCTAATGATCGTGCTCTTTTTCCACTCTCCTGAAGGCAGGGAAGCCCACTGAGCAGTTTCTAAATACAGTCTTTCAGATTTGTTTGTCTTCTCCACAAAATTATTTCGCACTAATATGTCATTTTTACTTTTATGAGGTGTTATAAGCTAAGCCTTTTTGTGAATCTTTTGGTTGCTTTCCCAGTGGCATTTGGGCTTGAACAAAAAGAAATGCAGTTCTTTCGGCACAGTAATTTCACACGGTCCGTGTTGTTGTTGTCCCTGGTGTGTAAGTACAGTGTGTTTCCATGGGATTTGGTAGTAACCTGGAATGTCTGGCACAACAGCCAGTTTTTATTGGATCCCTTTATTCCCAATTAAAAATGAGGAATCCGCTCAGGATCAGGTCCAGCCAGAGTATTTTTCTAGTCTTTAGAAAGCACTGTATGTGCTGCCATGATACCTTGACTGATAAAAGCGTCTGAAACATGCGTTAACTTGAAGGGAACCACGCTGTGTGCCTCCTCATCCCTGTTAAAGGGAGCATCTCCCCTTAGGCCCATTTTTATTGCAGTGGTGACACCTGTAGTCTGTCCCAGTGAAATGAACTGTGCCCACAAATATCGCGATATAATGTGATTTTCTCAGAGGATGCAGTAGTGCTGCGTGGTGGCTGTGGCTGGCTGCAAGCTGAGGAGCTTTTGTTACGGTTTTGCTATTTCCATCACTTGCACCTGATCGTTATCCACCAAGTTTTATTATTCACTGTAATTCTGTAATTAGCAGCTATGGAAGTTGGTCAATTGACTGTCTTTGTGCCTGCCATACCTGGGAAGATTGAACAGGAGGGAATTACCCACTGTCATTTGAATAAATAGGCCTTAAAATTGCTCTGATTCCACCTGAATGTGGTGCCTTCTCCTGGCAAAGGAGCCTTGGGGCTTGGTGACCTGGGTGACTGTTCGTAGTGGTGGTAGCCTCAGTCCTGCACACAGTGTCTGCTTGTTCTCCTTGGTTTGATGTCTAGGTTTGTCTTAAATAACTAGGATTATTTAAAAATAACATTTCGTGTTTTAGCTGGAATATTTTATGATCCAAAGTTTGAATCAGAAGTCGTCTGAAAAAATGAAGAAAAGGAAAAAGACGCAGAAGTGCCATCGAGTTCAACCACCTCAGCTCGAACAGCCAGGTGCTCACTGATTAGCCAGGTCTCTAGTACCATTCGTTATGTGTGCCATGTTCTTTGCGCAATTACCAGTTCTTAATCGTTACTGTGTGCTGCGCTGTGCTACCTACCATCAGCTGCTCTGGTTATGTTGCTCTAGTTGCATCATCATTTCGTGACGGTTTAGGTAGTTTGGGGAGAATTGTGTAGCAATATGTAACATGGCTATCAACTTCTAATTTATTTTAGGCAAAAATAACTGGAGTGGTTTTCTGGTGCACTTGATGAAATAATGCAAAGGTAAATTAATAAAAGCTTTATGTAAAAGCTTTATAGACAAATTATAAATGAAAGTGATGGCATCATGCTTTATTATTCTCTAATATTATCAAGTAGTATTTTTATTTGCTGCAAACAAAACAAAGGGGAGGTGTATGCCCCTGCACGTGATTTCTGAGCATCCAATGCACTCGTTCAGTGAAAGGGTTACTGACAAGTAATTACCTTTAAAGACACGGTTGTCTCTTCCCACACGTACCAGAAACTTACTCAGATCCTTTAGGTTTGGGATTCATAGGCAACGTTTCTTTGAAATGTAAATGCCTAAAGAGATTTCATAAAAGGATGGACGCTTTTTACTAAACTATTTATCTTTCTTATTTTACTATGTGAAGTATTTCCATTATTTGGAGTATTTTGCTAAAAGTATTCAAGCAACATGTAAGAGATTTCCTTATCGAATACTTTTTTCAAAAATTGTCCTTCATTTGATCAGGTCTCTGGGAATAGAGTTGTCCTGCCGTTAGTACTTGCTTCAGTTCTACAGCCGGACTCGTTATCTTTCGCAGAAAAAATGCCCATCTTAAAGGGCGAAGCCTCGCACTACGACGCGGACCTGCACAACCTGCTCTGCTGCTGCCAGTGCGCGGACGTGGCGTTTTGCCCCGAAGACCTCAGCACGGTGGTGGAGGCCCACAAGGTCATCCTCTGCTCCGCCAGCCACCTCTTCATGCTGCTCTTCGAGGTGAAGAGCCCCGCCGACATCCGCGACGCCTCCATTGTGCGGACGGCGCAGAGCCTCTTCGCGGTGGAGGCGGGGGCCCCCCGCGGCGTCCCGCCCGGCGTCCCGCCGGTGAGGGTGGTGGTGAAGGACGCCGTCTTCTGCTCCTGTCTGCCCGACATCCTCCGCTTCATCTATTCAGGTAACCCCGGGAAGGGGTCTGTCCGCCCCCCTCTCGGGCAGCCGGAGCCCCGCGAAGGAGCGCGTGCGTCACCCGAGGGACCTGCCCTTGCTGCTGGGAGACCACGGTGGTCTGTTTTATCCTTGTGATTGTGGTGAGCAATCTCCATCTGAAAGGAGCCCTTGGCCTGGATTTAATGCAAACTAAACGGGCTGTCAGTCCAGATCTAGCGAACGTAAATCAAGCACAAGATGTTACTGAGCAAAGTCCACGCACTAACATCAGTAATATTCAAAAGCTTTGCCAAAAAAACCCAAAACCTCCAGTTTGAGACAGTTTCAGATTTGGGGATTCTCAAGTATTTTAAATGGCTGCATGTTCTAGGCACACTGCCGAGACTGCAGGGTTACCTAAGAAGACTTAATTTCTCATCGGGGTATGGTGCTGCTGGAGAGAAAACTGGGAGAACTGGTGGGAGTGCAGGGGGCCCTGATATGTCCTGTGTGTTTTGCTACCCATTCAGTACAGGCAGTGACCTCGCCTAGCTAATCCCAGCTGTCTATTAAAACGGCATTATTATTTTTCTATCTTTTTAAGGTTGCTTCGGAATCCTCATCTGAAAGAGGAAACCTGATACCGTTTGTTTGCTCATTATAAATTATTTTGCAAGCTGTCAGTACATAAGAATATACATTTTATATTTGTTGAAAGAATTAGGCAGCTTTTTAGTGATGCAGTCTGATTTTAACTGTAAGTGAAAAAAAGGCCCCAAATAATTCTACTGTTAGAGCTGCATCCATAAACGAGTTTAGTCAGTCTCGGTAGACTGACACCTGCCTGACACGTGGAAAGGATTTCTGCCTTACTAGCTGGGGCATGAACACTGTCTTGTGAAGACTCAAGGGAGGCTCCTTCACCTTTTGATTAGAGTTTATCATTGAAAAGGTGCCTTTTAGTTCTTTCCAAAGCAGTGCCACACACAAAGAACAAACGCAGAATTTTTTCAATATGAATGGATTAGGTTTTTTTATCTATTGGTGACACGAATAGGGGATTAAACCTGGAATTTCAGCAGGTGAAGGATAAGCACATCTGCTGACTGCTGTGTATTAGTTTTACTTTTGCTTGTGTCAACTGAAGACGTGGGAAACTGCACAGCAGCAGCTGAAACCCAGCTGAGTCCCAGCTCCCGACCTGAAGGGCATTGCCAGAAGCCATCGCGCTGTTCAGTGCCTTTGAGAGGTGACGGGTCTCCCGAAGGCACTTCACGTGTGGACCGAGAGGGGCCATGAGTCGGTGTCATCATTTTCAGCCTTTTGGGACCGTGACATGATGCCCGTGGGGTTATAAATCCTTACTGACACTATGGTATACACGGGAGCTGGTGGAGACCAAGGCGCTGTTTCGGCCTTTTCTGCAGCAAAATGCCCTCAGGGCTGTGCTGACTCAGCTTTATCTGTCCCTGGCTCTTCCTTGCTGCGGGGCCCTGGGGATCCCCACTGTTACCAAAAAGCCAAAGTTACCCAGTCTTTGAGACTCACTCCAGCAAAGTGCGTAAGGATAAGCTATGTTTGCTTTAATACGCTTTTAGCTGTTCCGGGAAAGCTAGTGAGAGAACTAAGGGAATATCTTGTCCTTGACTCTGAATGCAAGAAAAAATGAAATTCCACCACAAACTTTGCACTATTGTTAGCTACCAGTATTCAGAATATAACTGTGCATGAAGTTTTTCTGGTTCAGATGCCTGCAAAGCAGTGCACTCAGCAGTATGAGCAGCAGGTAAAAGAACTTCCATAAATATTGAAACTGTTGGGATTTTTTTTCTGAATGTCTACCTGCAATATGTAGCGATTGAACTGGGAGGAATCCAGAAACTGATTTTGAAAGCAAGAGAGATGCCCTGATACTTGATTGCAATTCTTGTAAAAGTACCTTGGAAGTTTTGTTGTGTAAGAATTTCATCTTGCCTTTCCTAAACACAAAGATCTGTCTGATTTATGTGCAAAAAATATAGTTTCTGCAGGATCTACTTGGCATTGATACTGTCTTTTTCTCTGCCCGCTAAGGCTTGCACCCTGCTGTTTTATAATCCAACTTTACCTGGTCTTGTGACAGGTGCTTTCCAGTGGGAGCGACTAGAAGAGGATATAAAAAAGAAGTTGAAGGACCCAGAAAAAACTGAACATGTGCTTGAGAAAGTTAAATGTATCCTGAAAACTCCAGGGAAGGTACATCTAAGTCTCTTGGGGTAACTGTTAGTATTAGTTACTTGAGTTCTTGGGAAATTGTTTTGTGGACGGGGTTTCCTTGTCAGTGTTAGTTTTAAACCCGCTTTGGCTTATGGAGCTTTCATTACTTTACCGGTGGCTTGTTCACAGGCATGTACGAAACAGGAACACAGAGATGGTGATCTAACGTGCAGAACTAATGTAGCTGGTAAAAAGCACACTAGCAGCAATCCTAAAAGGATTACCCATATTCATAGCTTTGCACTTTGTCTAACAATATGATTATGTGTTCGTAATTCTCATGTAATAGAGGCTGCCCGGGAAAGCTTTGCTTTCTTGAATATATGCCAAAAGTTATGCTTCTGCAGTATATCGGGAGAGTTGGTTTCTCTTATAAGTGTTATGGTGTGAAAATCTGGAAGTCCTGGGATTTGGAGGGTCTTGATGCTAGCATGCCCAGATTATTGTAGGAGAAGTCTGTGCTTCAGCCTGTGAGCTCCCTCTGCCTCCGTGGAGGCAATATCAGGGCAATATGAAGAAAAACACAACTTTTGGCTGCCTTGCATCTGTGTGCAGCATTGTGCCAGGGTGGGGGATGTGTGTCCCATCAGTGGTCCCCCCTGTGCCCTCAAACCTTGTGTTCCTGCAGCCTTGAGTCCAAACAGGGCAGCAATGAAAAAACTCGGAGTCCAGGAAATTTGTGATGCGGTCGGACCTGCCCGGAGGCGCTGGGTGGGGGAGTTTTGTCAAAGGTCAGAGTCCCGAGGCCAGAGCTGGGGTGTGAGTGCAGCAGACTGGGAGGTCTTGGAGCTGTGGGAAACAGGAGAATAAATAATAGAGATGGTCGCAGGGGATTGCACGTGCGAGAGGAATGGCTGAGTAGCATCAGCAAAAGATCATAAAGTGGAAAGCAAAAGGCTATGGTTTAGTTTCGCTGTATAGATGATGTCTTGTAATCTTTTATTCTGTGGGCAGCTATGCGTGACAGTGTTTTATTAATAATTTATTTTGCAGCTCAACGCTGCAAAGGACTGCAGATCTCACCAGATAAAACGGCTGTATAATACTTCTCTCAGGCTGTTCTTTAACACGCCTGTCCTGGCTGATGTCATCTTCAAAATACAAGGTAGGGTGCCTCTGCTCCCGTTGGCGTGGGCACTGCCGCGCCTCCAGCTTTCGTCCTCTCTGCAGGAGTGGGGAATGGAGCTGACCATATTCCCTGCTGCACCGGGATGCTCGGCTCTCCTTGCGGAAAGCAGCTGTTTGCTGCCAGCTGACGCTTGTCCCTGTGGATGCGTTACAGCGGCGCCCGCTCCCAAGGTGGCTCGTCAGGGCTGAGCCCACACGAATGCCCCCTGCATGCCGCGGCTGGCTCTGTGCTCCTCTGACCCTCTCGCAGCCCTGGGAGGCTAGGCAAAACGAGGGGTGGGCTGCGGGAAAGGCTCCCGCGATCCAGAGCACCAAGGGTAAACCAGGGATTGCATCAACAGGGGGCGGCGATTTTATTTTAAAACTTACTTGTCTTGCTGAAGTTGCCCCCTGCACAAGCACCAAGACGGGTCTGAGGGCTCTGCGCAGCGTCAGACCTCGGAGAGCCACGTCCACACTCACCCCGAACGAAAAGACCAGAGATGGTGGTCATTGACTCCTCACCACCTTCCCTCTGTCCGTCTCAGGCCCCTGTGGCTTTCTCTGCCCTGCAGAAGCTGACGGGGACTTGTGTCCCACTCCTCTTCCTCCTTAGGCTTCATCCACTGCCCTTCGTCCCCCAGCGTGGGCACCCCTAGAGACGCACGTGGATGTGCTGGGGTTTTGATGACCTGCTAATGTGAGTGCCCTCAGCCCCCGCCGTGCTTTACTGCCCCTCTAGACGCTGCCGTACCGATCTGCACGGCTCCGTCACAGGTCCCCGCAAATCCTGCGGGACAGCTGACTCCTTTTGAAAGAAACCTCCAGAATGGCAGGTGCCTAGGTTAGACCCGCCTGCTGCTCGAGCCTACAAGTGTGAAAAGATAGATGTGAATTACTGGGGGCTTTTTTTGAAGAAAAAAGAAAAAAAAAAAAAAAGTCTACTGAGATGATGGTAATTACCTAGTTCTCTCCGTGGCCAGGATTATAGCGGCCTTCCAGTATCTGAAAATCTGAAAGGGACCTACGAGAAAGCTGGAGAGGGACTTTTTACAAGGACATGTACTGCCAGGAGGAGGGGTGATGGCTTCAAACTGGCAGAGGGGAGATTTGGATAAGACATTAGTAGGAAATTCCTGCCTGTGTGGGTGGGGAGCCCCTGGCCGGGGTTGCCCAGAGCAGCTGTGGCTGCCCCATCCCTGGAGGTTCAAGGCCAGGTTGGACGGGGCTTGGAGCACCCTGGTGTGGTGGGAGGTGTCCCTGCCCAGGGCAGGGGGTGGCACTGGGTGGGTTTAAGGTCCCTTCCCACCCAAACCATCCTGTGATTCTGTGATTTTATGTAAAAAGCGGTGGGGGCCGGAGGCTGTCTCTGTGCTGACTGGTCTGTAACGGGCTGCGGAAGTCGCGCGGTTGTGGCGTGGGTCTGCCCGCGGGGATGCCGAGTGCTGCCCGGGAAGGCTGGAGCAGGCGCTGCACCGGTGACGCTGCCGTCTGTTCCCGTTTGGTCTGCAGAGAATGTGCCCGAGCGCACACCGATATGCTGCAGGGCCACGGGTGATTTCTTCTGGAAATGAAATGTGTTCACCCTTAAAAATAAATATGCTGGGGGGAGGGGAAAAAAGCATTGCACGCTTTTGTGAGAGTAAGAACGAGACGGTTTTTAAATGCTAATGTTTTTCACAATCTGTGCACGCCCACTGTTCATGAAGAATTGGTCTTTTAGGACCACACAATTGTTTAATTATTTCAGCTTTAAATCTTGGAGCCAAACATGAAGCATTAATCCCTCAAAAGTAAGCACATGAGGACAAGCAGATTCTTTCTAGATGTTCTGTGTAATATGCAGAAAAAACAAAAAGACCTTTGAAAATGAGAACAAAGTTCTGATGCTGAGTTTAACGGCAGGAACAATTCCTCTCAGTGTCCCACTCCCGAGAGAGGCTTTATGGGAAGTTGATGAAACCATACCACCACTATATATTCCACAGAAATAAAAAGCTACTGTTGAATGGCTTGACATGTATTTAAAAAAAAGTGTGCTTATCCACTAACAAATTGTGAACTGGTTTTCCTAATGCTTGATGAATCTTCCAAGCCTTTTCCCCTAATTCATCATGCACAATACCTGTATTAAAATTGAATAATTACTAAGAGAAACCAAAAGCTTTAGTCTTGATAGGGCAAACATTTTTAAGTCTTCAACTAATTCCTTGAATCCTGGGAGCTTTGAAAGCTTTGAGCTTTCTAGCTAACAAAAGTGCTTGGGAGCCATTGAAAACGGGAGCCCATTATGTCTGTGTAAAGACTCCTAACGTGACTGAACAGCCTAATTAGTAGGTAAATATCCAATTGCATGCAGATAAAAAACTGCATGCGTATCTTACATCACATTTGCATCGTGTATTGCTCATGTTACATGCATAAATATAGAATACCATTGACGTGTTCTCTCTGTCTAGAAATAGAGACATTTTGTATGCAGCTTAGAGAATCTGGAAGTAGAAGCACAGGTGAATAGAAATAGAACAGAAATGAAAAAGTCCCACGTGTCTTCAAGGAATTAAGTAGGTGACAGGGTTGTCGCTAAGGAAGAAAATACGACAACTTCTATATAAGTATTTACAGTGCATATATCTTGCACGTCAGTTGATCTGTTTATTGTAATTTTGGTTAAATCATTTACATCCAACTGTAAGCTCTCATTCTGCCTTTTGTTGCTGCCCTGTCTGGCATTCCTTTGGCACTTCCTTGCACACAGGACTGTGGAGTTCCGCTGGACTCTGCGGCAGTCCGACCGGGCTGGAGGCTCCAGCTGTCAACATGTTCGTTAAGATCTCTACCCCCCTGGGCTCTTAACCGTACTAGGTCTTCCAAAAGCTGTAGTAAAGTAAATGAGTAAAGTAAAGCAAACATTACAACACAGAAAAGTTTCTGGAAAAAGTTTATTGGCTTTATTTTTCGAAGACAACCATGAGGATATTTTATGCTCAGGTTGCCCAGGGAGGTGGTAGATGCCCCATCCCTGGAGGTTCAAGGCCAGGTTGGACGGGGCTTGGAGCAACCTGGTGTGGTGGGAGGTGTCCCTGCCCAGGGCAGGGAGGTGGAACGAGATGGTCTTTAAGGTCCCTTCCCACCCAAACCATCCTGTGATTCTATGAAATTCACTTAGGCAAAATACTTAATCTGTTTAAATTCATACTTAGTGGATTTAATGGAATTTCATCTGGGATAATTTGCTTTGCTTTGTGTGGTTATGTGGAAGTTTGACTTCTGGAGCACACATTCATTACCGGAGGGATTACTGATGAACACGAATTGCACATTTACATAGTAATTCACAGCACTGTGTATTTCTGCAACGGGCCAGAGGTTCGGTTAGTGTAAACTGGTGTAACTCCAGGGGCGTCCGCTTTTATACTAGTCAAATGCCTGTTTCTGACTTACAAGAGTCTGCCCCATTTGGAGCACCGTGCGTCGGGAGCAAGTTATCAGAATAAATTTGGCGTTTCTTTTTGTTTGCTGGTGGCTACTAGACCACCAAGTAAACACTTTGGTGTAAAGTGAGCATGTTATTGCTTGTCTATTGGATATTGTTACTTTTAAACACCTTAATCGTGTTCAGTGAAGTGAAGGCCTTCTGGTAAAACATGAGCTTTAAAATCAAGATCCTTCTGTGTATATAAAGTCATTATAGATTTTTATCTTGCGTCCTGCAGGTGCAACTGTACCAGCCCACAGAGCAGTTCTGGTAGCTCGCTGTGAGGTAATGGCAGCTATGTTTAATGGTAATTATCTAGAAGCAAATAGTATTCTGGTTCCAGTGTATGGGGTTTCCAAAGACACTTTCCTCTCCTTTCTAGAGTATCTTTATACCGACTCCTGCTGCCCAGGTAAGAAAATTTTAAAATACATGTGTATCTGTTACTCATTTTTCTGCAGTCAGGCATTGATAGAGAGTAATGTAGCAGCATTTATTTCATTGAAAAATGCCAATATTTTAACGTATAGTGTCTCGAGAATGAGAATTTCTTCATACTGTGCAATGAAAATGAAATCAGCCTTATTCAAGTAAAAATCAACTGCAGGCAGAACAAGTATCACTAATCAAATGCAATATTTATTTTGTGCTTGCATAGCAAGACTCAAAAAAGGGGTCCATTGCAATTAATAATTACAATTCTTTCTACGTTGCAATAATACTGCTTTCTAACCTTAATTCTGGGGTTTATTTTAAAATTGTCATTTTGTTTATCATATATTTGGTTGCACTTAATATAAACAAGATTAAATTGCAAGAATACCTTATTTATACCCATGGATATCTTATTTGTATGTAAAGCAAGGAAAAAAGTATGTCAACTGGAGTATTTAGGAAGAAAAATTGAGCTAAATTCTTTGTGTCTTAACCTTTGTCTTTTTTAATGAGAAGGAAACCTACATACTAAGTATGGTATGTGAATCAAATAAAGGATAATTTTCCTTTGATGTAATGAATGAATGAATCATGTTGTGATATGTATTTTTGCTTTTGTTTTGTTTTCTTTTCAAATGATTCCACCTTATTCTTAGGTTTTCCATATGTTTCTCTTTTCAGTCTGTCTGCCATTTCTTTGTCCATCAGTTTAAATATGCAACTACTGTAACCATACCTCTTAAAAAAAACGGTTGCTGCGTTTTCTTTTTGGCCTTTTTACTATATTTTATTGTACATGTATCACAGAGGTTGTTTTTTCAAAGACAGGTCAGAAACCTAAATCCTCTTATTGTTCATCACTTACTTTAAATAGACCAGCAGCACTCGACTCAGCGTTTTCAGGATGCAGGACAATGTTGATAACAATTTATTATGCTTACCTTCTAAAAAGTACTGATTACTCTCTTCCTGTTAATTGAATAGTTTATCTGGAAAAAGAGAGTAGTATAGCAAACTTACAGTGCAAAAATAAAAGATGATGAGCAGCACCAGTTTGATTTTGTGCTCATTGTTGAGTGTTTAAAAGATGACTGGGTGAAAAGTGGCTTTGCCAAAAAGGTAAAATACATGTAACTTCTGTTTTCTTGTTTTTCAGCCAGTATTCTGCAAGCGATGTCTCTCTTGATCTGCGCAGAGATGTACCAAGTGATGAGACTCCAGCACATTTGTGAGCTTTACATTATCACGCAGCTGCAGAGCATGCCCAGCAGGGAGCTGGCCTCCACCAGTCTCAGTATTGTTAGCTTGCTCAAAAAAGCTAAGGTGTGTGTTGCATATATCAAATAAGAATATATAGGTTGGCTCTAATTAGCGGGGATCCTTTAATCACTAAGGTTTTCAAGGTCTTGATAATTTCCGTTCCCAAGGACAAACACCGGTACACAATCTGTTGATTAGGGATACCTGGTGGCACAAGGCTGGCTAAAATAAAGCCCTCTTCAGCCTTTCATTGCAGAATGTGCAGTCGTACCATAATCTGTGCCATTTGCTTCATCAAGGACACATTGTGGTAATTCAGGTTAATTGTGGCTTCTGCCAGAAAACATGTGTTCTAGGCAGGTAAAGATGCACTACTTCCTTTTTAGTCAAGCAGAACATTATACATTATGCAGGTGGCAAAGGAGATCTAACCTGATAGAATATTGAGAGAAATACATTAAAAACATGTAAAGAAAAGATTAGAGGCTGAAAAGAGAGAGAGAGACAGTAAAGTCAGATTTGGAAAACACGAGGAAAATAAAATCTGAATTGCTTACAAGTCTCAGACAAGATATTGTCTTAACTGAAGAAGATTTTGTGGAGAAAGAGGAGACAACAAAATGAACATGCCATGCTCCTTACCTTCCTCTTTCCAAAGCTCTGCTACTGTGCAGAAGGCAAAAATATCCAAGATTTGCAACTGAAGGAGCCCCAGGGGTTAGGTCACACCTCTGGGGGAGGGAGTTTCATTGTTTGTTCTTGGGTCTCCATCTGTTTACATATTTCTGTCAATGACTTTTCCTTCATTATCTCCTACAGTCAAAAATGTTTTTAGACAGTGGAAATCTGAAATATTTTGTCATGCAAGGCGTGGCTGTGTTTTAGACATGATAGCATTGAGTCTTGTTTGTGTTTCCTTTCTTCTTGCAGTTTCACAACTCTGATTGCCTTTCAACTTGGCTTCTTCATTTTATTGCCACTAACTACCTCATCTTCAGTCAAAAGCCTGAATTTCAAGATCTTTCAGGTAACTTATCAATTACTTCTAAAACAAGAAGTGTATTTCGGTTCTGTGTAGATCAGAAGTGAGGTAGTGGACCATACTACTCCTGCGTGAGAAGATGATTAGGATTCCTTTAGGCTACGCAGTCTAGTCCAGTCCTAAGTCTGAGCTGGAGGGTTCACCACCCTGCGGTGGGACCAGCACATGAAGAGCAGCACAGCCAGCAACCGCGTCCCCTCGCCTGCTGGCTCCTGTGCTGATGGCCAGGTTCCCAGCCTGAACTGAACTCACTAGGGCAGTTTGGTCGTCGCATGCTGACCCCTCCGTGCCCTTATGTACACAAGTTTGTTCAGTGTGTACATTTGAATCCAGGTAATGAGCCGCTTCCAGTACCTGCTTTTTAAGGCTTGGGGTTTTCCTTGAAGAAAATAGGGTTCTTACAGTACTCTCCAGCTGATCTCATGCAATCAAATAACTACTGTCCATTCAAGCAAATAACCCAGGTTCTTCCAGGGAACTGATATTTATTCTCCCAAAAGGTATGTTTGTTTCCTGATATGTAGCTCGAGAAAGTTTTGCTCATTGTCTATGGGATTCTCATCACCCTGATGAAGGTGGTCTTGACGAGTGTATCTCTTTGACCCATGGTTTGTATTCTGACCGTTGGTATGGAGTCAGCGTGTTCCAGAAGGGGATTTTTCTTGCCAGTGAGCCAATTGTTTGGTCCAAAGTATATTAAACGCCCTCTTTCCTCATTTGCAAAATTCATATATGTATGTGTGATAATTATCATTATGAGCAAAGAAAGGAGAGCTGAGTCCTCCTGGCTTTGTTCCTGGAATTTTTCTTTCAGCAGCCCATCTGTGCATCTTCTGAAATGTCCGTTTTGTATAGCTAGATCTGGATTAAACATGAGAGAGCAGGGCACCTGTGCTGGCTGATGTCACCCACCAGTGGGTTCCCTCCACAGTGGACTTGCTTTGCCTTCCTTCCTGCTGCTTCGTGTGACAGGGTGTGTTTGAAAGAGCATTGTGGAGTCTTTCTCACTACAGCGCTTTGGTCTCAACCACCCTGGGCTGCAGGAATCAGGTTGTCCTCTCCATTTGGTGAAGGTGGGGGCTGCCTCTGGCTTCCCCTAGGTGAGGCAGGAGAACACGGAGACACGGTGGCCTGGGGTCACCACAGGACTCAATAGAGGCACGTCTACTTACCCATTTACCAGTTCCCCAGTGGGATATCAACTTATCAATAGCACTTACTAAATGTTTCAGTTTCTGCTGTGGAAAGTACTAGTAATAGCGCTTCTGTCCCCATGCCGGGGTTGTCCCAATGGATATCAGGCTGTGTATGAGCCTGTTGTGAGACTTATGCAGTGGTGCCTCTGGTATGCATCGCTCATGGGCTGACAGCACCCGAGTGACTCGGAGTACCACCACGCCAAATGTCTGCTGTGCCATCACCTGGAGTTTCCTCCCGGCTTCCGCCACTCGTGGAGCATCCCAGGCTGATGCAGGGCTGATGTTGGCGGTGGGATGAGATCTCTGAAGTCTCCGGCAGGTGGCTGATACCAGGCTGGCCATTTCAGAAAGCACCTGTGGGTTAACTCGAAGGAGAAGGGTACCACACCGGTGGACTGGTGTCCTTCGAGATTTAGTGTCCCCACGCCTGGCAGCCTGTCCTTTGTTTTTCTCTTTCCGCTGAGTTCCTTCCACCAATTCACCGAGGGGTCGACACGCTCTGCTGCATCGAACTTGGGCTGAGGCAGAGAGAGGAAAGGAGAAGGAGAGAGCGAGTAAATACAGGTGTATGGGTGAAACCCTTCTGATCCGGCGTGCCAGGGCACAAGCGCTCGCCGGCACAGTCAGGTGGGAACACGCTTCCCAGGCGGCAGCAGTGGCCAGACGTTGGCCTTCCTTACGCAGGATGGCATCACACAGCATCCCCCCTAGGGTGCAGGGACCGCAGTGCAGGGGATTCACCTGAATAGTACATCTAAAAACTCAGTTACGGGATTTCATCAGTGACAAAAAAAGCACACACGAAAAAAGATGAAAATATCACAGAATTCTTAATTGCTCTCCTTACCTTGCTTTTTGTAATGATCTTGAGACAAACCATTGGTGCAGGAATTTGAATACCCTCTTTTATAGTGTTGCAGCATAGAAAAACCGTCGCAAGTGATTACCACATCTGGTTATCTTCTAAGGATAAAGACTATTCATCTTTAGAATAATCTCTCTGCTCTCTTTAACGAGTATTACATTTATTTTATAGAGTAACTTATTTATTGCTAACTTAATAGCAAGGGAACGTTGTGTAGTAACTTTTACATCTGCACTACAGTAAGATCTAGGTGAAATGGACAGCACTCACCTTTACTCTTCGAATTGAATTTATATCCTGAAAGATTTTTAACCTATTTTAAAAGACCTCTGGCAGCCTCTGCGCTTGTGGCGTGTGTTTGGATATTACATTCAATTCCTTTATTGCTTCCTTTAGTGGAGGAGCGCAATTTTGTAGAGATGCACAGGTGGCCTTCCGATTTGTACCTGAAGCAGCTGGCTGACTACAGGAACTACGTCCACTCTCAGAAATGCCACTGCGCAGTGATGTGAGGAGAGTGGACATGGGCAAAGTCCACCTCCACCGGGAAATTTCAGACCGGGAATGGGCAGAGTGTAACAACGATGTCAGGAGCAAAACCAGGTACTGAAGTGCCCTGGAACACTGTACGCCGTGCTGTAGCGCGCTTACTAACATTCTTTGCTTTGATAATAAACCACTATATCTTTCCTTAAAGCACTGAGAAATGTATCATGAAGTTGTATCTCAAGCACAAGGATTTCACATCCATGGGGATTAAACGTAGTATGGGACAGTGTCATGACTGTCCTCTGTTCTCCTTTCTAATTTCTCTGTTAGTTACTTTATTAGTTTTCATGGTTATTTTTGGCTGCTAAAACAGCATCTGTTGAACGCAGGTTTTTTTGTAAATGTGTGTACAATAGGAGCACAGTAGCAGTGCAGGGAAACTGAGAAGCCAACTCACGAGTTCTGTAAATATTTCAGAATGCAAAAATTTACTGCAGTATCTGTTGGTTTGCAAAATAAAGAGTAGGCCTAATAAGCATTTTAGTTACTCTTAATTTTCTACTTCAAGTGAAGTCTGTTATTCCTTTTACTGAGACTCTTACAGTCACATGAGTGGATATTTTAATTCCAGAGGAATACCTATGCATCACTATATTCTACAGTGCCTCTCAAATATCTAAAAATTGAAATACTTTTTCCTCCCAGTAAATAGCAGAAGGCAGTCTGTTTTAGTCATTTGTAGAACACCTTTGGTCGCGTGGCCATATTATATTTGTCCCCATGAGGAAAAAAGTCAGGGAGAGCTCAGTCCGTGCAGAGCACACCCATATGGTACTGGTAGGGACTGGGAGGAAAGGGAAGGGGGTCAGCAGCCTTTGGTAGGTTTTCTGGGAGAAAACGCAGTGGCACCGGTGACTTTTTTGGGAAAAGTGGGTCTTGTAATGCTAATTCTCCCCCGGCTGCTAACAGCATAAATGCCTGATGGCGGAGGGAGGGGACCCTCACGGGTACGGCAGTCCCAGGAGGAACACCGGCATCCATGAGGGGACTTTGAGCTTGGCCCTCCCCAGTGGAGTCACAGTTTGAATTACCACCACGTGCTCATGAGCTAGGCGGTGTGAGACAAACCCGACTCTATTTGCTGGCTGCCTGCGTTCTTGCTCAGATGTAACGGAGAAATCCTGAATATTATGACTAGGACGACCCTTGCAGATGCTGTTGAGAGTTTTGTGGACCTAAATCATTCATGTGTTGTGCCACTAACTGATATGTATGTTGTAATATTAACGACACAATGAACCCAATCTTTACATGAGGGTATCTATTTGAGCATGGGTACTTTTCTGTAAGTGAAATCTTACCAAGGAAGTAAACCCTTTGTTATCAGTTTTGTTGTACTTTTAATTCTGCTTTGCCAGCTGCCTTGAATTTTGGCGTGTAGTCTGAGCCTAGAAAAACACAGAAAAGGCACTGAAAAACTTATTTAGTGTTTCCCCAAAGTCCACAGCAGACCGTCTGAAATGTACCTGGAAGCTGCAGCTGTGAGATGAAGATGGAACAGCAAATTGCTGGAACTGAATCTTTTTTTTTTTTTCCCTTTCTTTCATTCTTATAAGAATTGTTTTTCTATTTCAAAATGGTTTCATAGGAAAACTGTTCTTTTCAAATTCCATGCTGGAGTCACAGGCCTTTTTTTTCTGGTGACATTTTGCAGAGGTTGACAGGGTATTTTCTTATTTTTGGACACAAAGGGGAAAAAAATAGAGCTTGTGACTCAGCTGGCTGCTGCAGGCTCAAAATTCTGAGGTTAGTTTTATGTAAGAATAAGACTTGCTTTTTATTTTTACCTTTTCATTTGGACATCCTAATGTTCCTTAAAAGATGAGATATACGTTTTCCATATAAGGAGTCTAAAATACAGAGCATTACATTGCTTTTTCAAGGACTCTAAAGAAAACTGAAAATGTTTAAGAAAAAAATGAGTAGGAAAGTAATATGTATTGAAATTAAATGAAAAAAAAGGTTATTTCCTATCATTGTAGTAGAAATTTAAAAAATGAAGCATAAGTTAACTGGATAGATATGAATAAAACCTAGGGTTTTTTGAAGCATAGAGTCATGAACAAAATTGAGCCTAGAGCTGCCTGGACACCTGACAGCACCCTCAGTCACAGCATGTGCTTCTACCGGCAGGCAGATCAGCTAGCCAAAGTGTGGATTTTATGCCTCATATTGACTTCCTGTACGAAACTGATACAAAAGTGGTGTGAATGTTTGTCTGTGTTGCATGTAGCCCTAAATTTTTAATATTTCAAAACGTTTCCCGGGTTTTGGTAGAAGTTCGTCTGTTGCCAATAATTTAAGTATAGGTAACAAATAACAAAATACTATTTTTAACTTTCTGTAAGTGTTTTATAGGCATTTAGAGACAGGCTTAATGGAAAGAAAAACACTTTATATCCAAACAAGAGAAATATTTTGCTATTATGTCAGCGCTAACCACAGGTTTTCTACAGAGAAGTCACGCAGTGTAAAAACATTTACTATTTATTCAAAGATAAATGCACACTACTATTCAGACATAAAACAGCTCTCCATTTTAATCAGTGTCCCCATAATGCTGCCTGTATCAGGTGCAGATGTGCTGTCCTTGCAGACATAGGCCATCTGATAAGTTTAAATTCTTAGATGAATTCTTATTATAAATTCTTATTTTTATGCTGTATGAGGGTTTTCTGTAGAAATGTATCTATATTAGACCTATTTTTAAAACTGATACTTTATCATTCAGAAGCGTGACTGAAAGTAGGTTGTGATGCTTGGTGAGTTGCTCTTGGCAATTTTTTTTAGTGGAGGATTTAGGATGATACCCATCATGGATAGTCAGGAATTGGGGCACCACTGAGTTTGGTGTGTATGAATAACTTTGTGTTGTACAAAGTAAAAATTGCTATGGTGTAAAATAACCCACCTTAATATCATGATAGAGCGTAGAAATCAGGAACCGGATGAAAAAAAGTTACTCAAGCAAGTCGTTTTGAAAAAAGCAAAATATCTGAGGGGCAAGACTTTTGTGTTGGTGTGGGAAACTTGCTGTTTGAGAGGTTTTCCAGGCAATGCAGAGGGTTGTCCTGTTAGTGACACCCGGGGCTCTTGGAAACAGGACTGTGGTGCTTTGTTAAAGGGTTCACCGCGCTCCCCGGAGCTCTGGTCCTCCGGTTTGGTGGCTGCCACCAGGGCGATCTTGTCCTGCAGGAGCCAGGCTGTGCCCAGACGGGCAACTGGAGTCAGCGACCACCCGGAGCTGGGGAAGCTCGGGGGGCAGGCGGAGGGACCCCACCTCCCTTGGTGCCGAGGGGCTTTCCCTGGTCCCAGCATCTCCCAAAATCCCAGGGCATCAGCAGCACTGGGGTCAGAAAAGGCAGCCAGCGGGGAATTCAGGTGCCCTTAAGCGGGTCTTAGAGGGCTTGGGTTACAGCTTCAGAGTCAGTTTTAAGTGGAATTTCGACTCCCCGGTCCTTCATTAGAGCTAATTCTCCAAACTGACTTTTAGGACACAATTTTTTGAGTAGTAGTAGATTCTTGCTGTACTGTGTGTAATGTGTATGCTTGTCCCAAGCTAGCACTGAACCTTATAGAGACTAACAAAGAAAGCTTTCTGCACTAATAATCTTTTCCACTTGATAGTTAAAAAACCCCTGCTGTCTTCCTCTAGGTCTGTGTCTGTTTGATTTGAAAAAAACTGTTAGAAGGAAGATAAGCTATTTTATTAGGCATGTGCTGGAACTCATGTATGTTTTTCTTTTAATATACCCTGACAAAATGTACATGTTTTTAGATTGAATATGTAAAATTTTGTTACAAAATAAAAAATTTTCTCTAGTCAGTCTCAAGTGATTACTGACCCATGTGCATTAGAAGATTTGAGAGTTAGGCTGGAAATATTTCTTGTAGCTTATCAGAATCATAGAATCATAAAACAGTTTGAGCGGGCAGGGACCTTTAAAGCCCGTCTAGCCCAAATCCCCCTACCATCGGTTGCTCAGAGCCCCGTCCAACCTGACCTGGAATGTTTCCAGGGATGGGACATCCACCACCTCTCTGAGCAACCTGGGTCAGGGTCTCACCACCCTCAGGGTAAAAAATTTCTTCCTTATACGTAGTCTGAACCCCACCTCTTTTAGTTTAAAGCCATCACCCTTTGTCCTACCACAACCAGCCCTCCAAAATAGTTTGTCCCCAGCTTTCCTGGAGCCCCTTTCAGACATTGGCAGGGGCTGGCAGGTCTCCCCGGAGCCTCCTCTTCTCCCGGCTGAACCCCCCCAGCTCTCCCAGCCTGTCCTCCCAGCAGAGGGGCTCCAGCCCTCCCAGCATCTCCGGGGCCTCCTCTGGCCCCGCTCCAGCAGCTCCGTGTCCTTCTGCTGTTGGGACCCCCGGAGCTGGACCCAGGATTCCAGGTGGGCTCTCCCCCGAGCGGAGCAGAGGGGCAGAATCCCCCCCTCGCCCCCTGCCCCCGCTGTGGGGGTGCAGCCCAGGGGCGGGGGGTTCTGGGCTGCCAGCGCACGGTGCCAGCTCACGTTGAGCTTCTCCCCCACCAGTACCCCCAAGTCCCTCTCCTGGGGGCTGCTCTCCATTCCTCCATCAGCAGCCTGGATGGGTACCGGGGGTCACCCTGACCCAGGTGCAGGATCCTGCTCTTGACCTTGTTGAACCTCACAGGCCCACGCCTCGAGCCTGTCCAGATCCCTCTGGATGGCATCCCGACCCTCGGGCCTGTCAGCTGCTCCACAGAGCTTGGTGTCATCCACAGAGTTGCTGAGGGTGCACTCGGTCCCACTGTCCGTGTCGTTGATGAAGACACTGAAGAGTACTGGTCCCAGTGCAGATACCCATCTCCATCTGGACATTGAGCGGTTGACCACTACCCTCTAGATGTGACCATCCAACCAATTCCTTGTCCACCAACCACTCCATCCATCAAATCCATCTCTCTCCAATTTAGAGATAAGGATGCTGGGGGGGACCATGTCAAAGGCCTTACAGAAGTCCAGATACATGATATCTGTACCAAAACACCTTGTTTTTCCTTTCTATTTTTGACCTTGCTGAAAAGAAGATGAAGCCAATGGCAAGCACAGATCTATGTTTAGATTTACCTGCCAGGCTGCGTTATATTGCTGCACCTCTTTCTAAATTACTGTACAGCTTCTGGAAGCTCTTCTGTTGAGCTCATTGACCAGTGTTTTCCCAGTGAGTTACTGGTTTGAGTGGCAAGGAAGGTTTGTCCTCAAGCTGTTTGGCTGGTGGTGAACATTTCTCTTTTGAGGCAAGAAAAATATGACAAGGAAGAGATTTTGTTTTCTTGGAGTCCTTTACCAATGAGGCTATGGGGCATATAATATTGCAGAGAGTGGATTTTACTTGTCAGTTTCCAACAGAGCCATTAAAGCACCGGATACCTGCTGATGTGTTCTATCAGGATAGAAATGGTTATTGTCCATATTCATCATGCTTTTTTCCTCCTGGCCATTAGGAATTCTGATTAATATCCTGGTTGCCTCATCTGTAGTGAATGACTTAGAAACTATCTGAATATCCAGGAAAAACAGCCACATATTTTGACAATTACAGTTTAATGCAACTCCTTGTGCGCTTGTCATGCACCCAAATAAACCTCTCCTTCAAGATCCCTAAGAAACCTCAGCATCTACTGTAAGCCTTATCAATCCTAAATTATGATTTAACTGTAAAACTGGTGAAGTCCAGAAGCAACTCCAAGCTGAACCCTGCAGTTCCCAAACTGTATCATGCAAACAAGAAGCATTAAGGCTTCATGGGAAGTAAAATTGAAATATTGCATAAGACTAAAGGTTTTAGACCTGACATCTTTATTTAGCTATTTCTGCTTTCCTGGCCCAGTTCAGCTTGTGATACACAGGCAGTTCCGCAGCTGCACGGATAAGCTCTTTGCTGTCCTTGGGAAAGGACCACTTAGCAGGTGCCGTTGGAGGCCAAATACTCCAGCTCCTCACCGAGACACTCCAGTGCCGGACTACTCAATTTATGGCATGGAATTTAACTTGTATTGGCAAAGCTATGACAATACAACTGTCCTCAGAAATGTTAAGCAAGAAGGGAAGTAGCATGAATATTTCAAGCACTAAAAATAGAAATTTGTGGCTGCAGTTTTAATTCTTCCTGAGCAGTTTCTCTCATCATTGTTGGCAGCAATAATTACCGCACATCCTCTGAAATGCTGCAGAACACACCCTCCAGCAGCAGTTCTGACGTAGCTCCAGATGTGCACGGCGTGACCGTGCATGACAAAATTCCTACAGCGGCCTCACCTAATGCTGTTTCTGCATGGCAATGCGTTTAAAGTTTGCGATTAGACTTTAAACTTTTCACCCAGCGGAAACGCTGGCTGCTTAATAGGACTGGAAGCACTGAGTTCTTCTTGAGAACGGCTTCAAAAAAATCTGTGCTGTAGTCTAGGAAAAGTCTGCATTGAACTTCTCGTATTTAAGGACTGCCCTTTGCCTGGGAGAAGGTTAAGATATGCTGAGAAAACACGGATCTGCAGAAATTTGCACAAGTCAGCTAAAGTCTTCTACGACTTGCTCAAATAAGAGATTGCTATTCTCCCAAAAGGGAAAGGACTTTAAACTTGCCAAGAATGAAGCTTTTGGGTTTCCCCTTCCTTTCCAAGCAGGGGAGAAAGCCTGCAATTTCTTCTCTTTCACTCCTGATGAGGGTAAGGAGAGCCGTCAGCCGCAGCGGGCGTCACCGGGGAGTTTTAAGCAGGAAGAGGTTGGATGGCTTCTCGCCAAGGGAGAGGGGGACCCTGCCCAGGGGAAAGCTTTGTCAAGGACGAATTCTCAGGGGCCACACAGGCGGGGTCACCCCAAAACTGGGCGGGGTTCTTCCCCTTTGGCTTTGTCTGCTCAGCAAATCCTAAAGGTTTAACTCTTTGTCAAAAGTCAAATAAATTTCAGGTTTTTAAAAAAGCACTAACTTCATTCCATGGGTTTTAACTGAACTTTAAAAAAAAAAAAAAGAACAAAAAAGAACCATGAGCTTTTGACTTTTTTTGTCCAGAAAAAAAGGCATGAGAGAAATAAAAGTGAAAAGAATTCAGAAGGTTTTTATACTTCGGGTATTTTTGCCTCATCATCAAGTTGAAACAGTCTTTAACCTTTTTTGTTTGGAGAGAGTGTTATTTTAATGCCAAGAATTTAAAGCAGCTGTTCACCCAGTTTGGCTTGGCAGCAGCCGCGCTGTGCATTTCCCGTAAATCATTTTGCCAACGCAGCGCTGTTCGCGTCGGGTCTGAATCTGCCCCGTTTTGTCTCGGTGGGGCGTTCCGCAGTGAGCAACCCCCGCCCGACAGGCGTCCTCTGCCCCAGGCAGCTCGTCCCTCGCAGTCACTGCAGCGACCACCGAAAAACCCGCGTCGCTCCCTCCCAGCAGCTGCCTCCTAACGAAACCCGCACCAGAAAAGGGCTGCCCAGACAAGCTGTCGTGACTCAGCCAAACGAGGATGGGTCGTCAGGGCAGCGGACGCGTGTGCCGGCTGCCACGGCTGTTTCCAAGACCGCATGGCAGGAGACCCACAGTGTAGCGGTCTGTGCGTAGCTCCAGCTCAGACCATTGCAATGACATTTTTTACAGCACACGGGAAGCATTGAGAATCTCCAGAAGGGAGAGACAGGCAAGAAAAAGATTGTAGAGAGAAAAAAGGCATTTAGGGTGGGTGCATGAATGGTTCGATAGAAAAAAGAACCACAACGGTGAACGCAGATGCTTATAGCAAGTGTATTTTATTGGGCTGAATCAGATCACGTTCTGCATCTCCTTCCAGAGCTACAGCAAGGACGAGAAGATGTTAACGTGTCAAAGCACTCATTAATAAAAGGAAAAGAACCTGCATTTGCCAAAAAGGTGCATTTGATCCCGCAGAAGGAAGTTGCAAGGAAGAACTTCCTTCAGCTTCCAAGCAGCGTGTATATCAAAAGGAGGTGGTCACAGCTCACGGTCATCTTTTTCCTGAAAGCAGAAACATCAGGCATAATGGGTAGAGGTCACTGCTGTTAGGAACTGTTTGATTAATACAATGCCATTATAGACCACTTTGGCGACCTTTTACATGGTGCTTTTACATGTGTGTGCATACTTACGTGTTTCACCTGCACGCAGATATACACGTGTGTCTGTACATATGCACACAGTTTTTGTGCACACACACACATTATATGCATTATATTTATTATAAGTCTGGCCATGTTTGCTCAAATCATCTCACCAAACTAGTAAGTTTTATTTGGTAAGGAAAACAACTCAAGTAATCAGCCACAAGAGTGCTTGTGTGTTTGACTCAACCCAGCGTCATGGTTCCAAGCTCCTTATTGTGTGCACACAGAGGAGCAGAGCTGTGCACACTCACACCCACAAACACACCCCTGCCTGTTTGTGCAGTTGGCTGTGCCTTAGCTTCTGAACAAGTGGAATACAAGTTTTAAAAAAAATCTGACATGCTACAACGGGTTGTTGAAGGGACGCTTGATGAGTGAGCAATGGGCCCCAGTCCGTATTTGTATTTCCCTGTGCAGTTTAAAGGAGGAGCCAGGTGTTCTTTTCTTGCACTAGGATTAACACAGCCCACACATTTATGTGTACCTTAGCCATCACTCTTAGTGTGTTTTCTTTTTTCCTTAGCAATGTCCCTAAAAGCCCACTCGCGGCCCACTCCCACTCATGCCCTACACAAACATGGCGATGGCACACATCGCTTATGGCCAAGTGTCCCTAAATCACTTGCTGGAGCAGGACCCTTTGCCTTCTTTTGCAGGGGTAATGCCTCTTCCTCCTTTTCTGCAAAAAGCCACGTATTTCAGACTTCCCGAAAGGCACGGGTCTCTTTTTGCCTCCATTCCCTGCACTTGCCCGTCAGCGCAGTGAGGACCAGAGATGGTCCACTGCAATATCTGCTTCCTCCTGCCCTTCGTCTTCTGTTGCTGCTGCTCTGCTCATTTAGGTTATCACTCCACTTTTTCTTTGCCTTTCTGTCTGTTACTACAGACATAGATTTTTAGGCTGCTCTGCCCAGTCCTTCCCCAAAAGTTGTCTGTCCAAAACCTGATACTGCAGAAAAGAAGCGGATTTATCAGGAGACCATTGTGGCTGAGGGAGGGATGTACCTCTGGGCTCTAAGGCAAAAAGGCAGAACCCAGGAGCTGGGAGCAGGGACAGGCTGCTCGGGAGGAATTCCGAAACCTTGCCCAGGACCTGGGCAGGGTGAAGGCATGGGTGGGCAGGAGCCTTGTGAAACTCAACCGGCGTTGGGTCTTGCCTGGCAGGAACAGCCTCTTTGGGTGACACAGGCTGGGGCTGACTGGCTGGAGAGCAGCTCTGCACAACGTGGCCGCGGGGAATCTCGGCAGCCAGGGAGGTGACCGCCAGCCAGCAGCGTGCCCCGGCAGCCAGGAGGGCCACCAGCACCCTGGGCTGCGTCCACAGGAGTGCTCCCGCAGGGTGGTGCGTGGCCTGAGGGCCGAAGACAGCCAATGCGCGAGGAAAGACGTTTTGCCCCTTTAGAGAGGGAGACGTTGCCAGAGAGGTTGTGTAGACTCTGTCCCTGAAGGTTTGCCAAGATGTGAGTGGGTGAAGCCCTGAGCAACCTGGTCTGATCCCATAGCTGACCCTGCTGGGGACAAGGTGTTGGATGAGAGGCCTCCAGAAGTCTCCTCTGACCTGACCAATTTTGTGATTCTCCTGTCATTTGACAGCAAATAGTCCCAGAAGCCCTCTCAGCTGCACTTGGCCACCCAAGGCCCTAAACTACCTTAGCCTAAATGTTGAAGAGCTCTTCCCTGCTCTGCTCATCTTCTGCATGCTCTTTCCCTGTGTAAAAGTTAACGGCACGCACATACTGGACCTCCAGAAACTTCATCCGTCTCCACACATTCTGTCAGACTGCTTCCTTGCTGCAGCATTTCTGCATCCCTGCGTGCAAGCAGCTTAGAAAGTCCTGCTGAGGGGTCACCACGCTCCCCACTAGCAGAAAAGTACAATGCGTCCCCCACAGAGTGTCCAGACCTTTTCTAAAGCTGATTACAATATAATAACAGCCCATCTTCTGTGAGCAGTCAGGCTGAAACTTCAGAGACTTCATTTTAGAGCAACAGGCTCCATCTTCTNGGGGGGGGGGGAAGGAAAGAAAGGTCTACAAGCTGAACCATTTTGTCTAGATCCTAGGCAAAGACTAGCAACTGAAACCTGTGTTGTCAGAAATTTTGGTGACTTTTCTTTCAAGTATGTAGGTCAAGAAAGTCACATGTGTATACTGCAACGGGGAATCCCAGAAATGAATTCACACTGTGCTGTTGTGTAATGGCACACGACACCGCTCCGTCAAGTCATGCTTCAGTATAAAAAATATTCAAATTTGTCTATACTACTGAAAAAGCATTGCTGTTGGCCAGAGACCCTCCCCAGGACTTACCCTTCACCTACTGCGTGGCGCCAATTTGCCGCAGAATTCCTGGGAGCTTCGAGCGCAGGTTCTGCAGGTCGGATAATCCTCCAATGCAGTGTCTGCCGATGAACACGCGAGGGACCTGGGCACAAAACAACACCAGGGGTTAATCAGGAGAGCTGGGTTGCTGAGGGCAAAGAGCCAGGCGAGGATGTGTCCGGGCAGCAGACTTCACAGCAAGGCGACTGTGGTTTGCAAAACCCTCCTCTTGTCCCCAAGTCCCCATCTGTCCAAAAGTCTGCTGGTGGAAAAGAAGGGGCAGGGGAGCACTCTGCATTTTACAGAGGCTGCAGAAGGATAAAACCACACTCCAGGAGAGCACTCGGTATGCTCCAAACACACCATCCCGCAGCAGCGAGCAAGTGGTTCCGGGTGCCGATACCTGTGGCGCGTGCGGACCGTGTGTGTACCCATGGCAGGTTCTGCAGTAGCCAAGGAGTCCCACCGTCCTCCCGAGTGCTTCCCAGGCTTGTGAGGCTGCCAGATGGGATGTGCTGCCGGCTGCCTGATGGTCACTTGGCACAGCAAACTTACACTTCTGTCACAACCCCTCCTCCAAGTACCCTCTTCCTGTCCTTTTTGCCCTCCTCCTGCTTCACAACCCTGATACTTTCCTGCGTGTCCTGGTCCCTTCTCCTGCCCATCTCACAATGGTTGCCTATGTGCAAGACAAGTGGCAATCAGTGCATCCCATTATTGGTGAACGTCCCAGACAAGCAGTCCCTCTGACATATTAAAAAAAACAAAAAATAAAACACACCAACCAAAAAACCCCTTCTCTTGAAGACCAGGAAGAATTACTGAAGTTCCACATCTGAGTCTTCCTCAAGGCATGATTGCCACTCCCCGCAGAGGGAAGTGAAAATCATTGTCAAGCTGGGAAAAAACACCCCAGCTAAAGCCAGGGAAGATAAAAAGAAATGAAAATACAGGCAGAAGTGAAATTACTGAGATGGTAATAGCTCAAAAATTCAAGACAAAAGACATGGGCAAGAACAGGCATAAAATATGAAGGGGAAAAGTGGAGAGTTCATGGACAGCAGCTTGGAAAGCCCTCTCCCCTGCTCCTGTGCAGGCACAGACAGGTCTAACTTCGGGAGGAGGACACCCGCACCCTGAGGAGGGACCCACGCCACAACGACGTGGCACCCTGGCATGTCGGCAGCCTGGCGGCAGCAGCCCACGGGACACACTGCCCCCCTGGCAGCGTTTTGGTTTACCCTTCCCCTTTCCTTCTCAGTCTTCACCCTGGATTTCTTGATCTCAGCCAGCTCCTTTGCCGGCCCCTCACCTCCCCTGGTCGGTGAATGCCCCAAATGAGCTGCCCCCGCTCCATTCACTCCCAGCCCTTTTCCCACCCACGCGGCTCTCCTTTGCCTGCCCTGGCAGTGGGTGGGTGGCTGGGCACATCTCCCAGACGTGTCCCTCCGTCCTTCCGGAGGGGCGCAGACAAGCAGTGCTCCGTGCCCAGCGCTCGGAGGACCGTGATGAGACACATTGCGGTACGGAGGAGTCCTTGCTGTAGGAGCAGGCTGCGGTAGGGACCCTGCCGGCACCCTGGTGCCCCCATGAAGGGGCTGCTTGTGGCACAGGCCTAGGCAAAAACCAGGAGTGTTCCTCTGACTGGGATGGGCAAGGGAAATAACGTGTCAGTGGCGGAACCGAGAAAGAAGAGAGCTGTGAAGAGAGTATGGAGAAGTTAATCCTTCATCCTGCATGGCCAGTTTGGTGAACTAAGCTTTCCCATCACCATAAATAAACCCCAGCAGATGCCAAGACAAGCCTTCTTCTGACACCTTGTCCCCACTGGCACTTGTCACGCCTCTGTCCCTGCTAATGCCAGCCATCCCTCTTCCCCATACTCCTACTGCTGGGAAACTACCTTCTGCTTTCAGTAACTGACTTCTCATGCTGGAAAACCTCACATCATCCTTTTTCAGCCTGGAAATCTGCTTCTACATTCTATAGCTACTAATCTGATCAATCCCACTCCTGTGGGGAAATCAGTTTCTGCGTTCAGCATGTGGTTTCACTAACAAAGCTGGCCATTCTCTCCCTCCCTCCCAAATTCCCCGGCTGCTGGGAAAACACTTCTGCTTTTGGGATACGCTCGGAGTTCCCAGCACTGCTGCTGTGATTCAGTGGATGCCCAGCTGTAGGGCCGTGAGGTTTCCTGAGGTCTCTGAGGCTGGTCACTGGCACACGGCAGGGTGTCACAGAGCTCGGAAACAGCGTGGTGAGCAGGTGTCAGGGGAAACAGAAATGCATTAACAACACTTTCCTAAAGGGTCCAGTGCTACAGACGTCTGGGACTGTGGGAAGAAACATAAAAGGTATTTATTGGCAATGGATGTGGAAGAAGGGTAGCAGGGTGCTCTAGGAGCCCGAGGGCTGAGCTTCAGGACCCTTGGGTGTTGGATGCTCTCCCCAAGGAGCTGAACAAGACACCTCGCAGGGGCCTGTGTGACGTATGGGGAGCAGCCCAGGCTGTCAATGGGATCACCAAGGCCAGGTGGGACAGGGCTCGGAGCAACCTGGTCTGGTTGAAGATGTCCCTGCTCATGGCAGGAGGTTGGACTAGATGGCCTTTAAAGGTCCCTTTCCACCCAAACCATTCTGTGGTCACTGTGCCCCGCTGGGGCCAGGGGAGGCACCAGGCGGGGGATGCAGATTCACAGTCCGACAGCCCCCAGAGAGCAAAGGCCCCCGTGACCTTGCCCGCATCCCCCAGATGAACCACCCGCCACAGCTGGGGTGTAAGGCTGGGCTCCAGCACCCTGCTGGTGACCTTGTCTGCAATGGACCCTCCTGGGCTGTCTGTGTCTCCGAAGGGTGGGAGGATCCAGATGTGCCCACCTGCAGCCTCCCCGTTCCCAAACTCAGTATGGGGACAGGGAGTCAAGCAAGAAATAAGGACCTCTCTGCCACCCCTAAAAGGTGGAAACCGGGCAGGCAGGATCAGACACAAGCCAGGAAAGGTGCTGGACTCCAAGAGCAAGGGCTGTACAGGCGGTATGGGCAGCATTAGCACCAGCACTCTGCCATCACCCACCGTGGGACAGGCACACGAACGCTTTCTGTTAGGGTCAGCTGGTAATCCTGCTCCCCCAAAAGCAGAAACACAGGTCTGGATTTTTCCTGGGCTGAGTCCAGCCACCTATCTGGACATGCAGCCAGCGTGGGAAAAAGTCCCCCTGAAGCCCAGGGACAGCACATCCCAGCGCTCCCCTGCTGCCTCACTGCATGGAAGCTGTTGGCCTTTGGCATCAGTGAGGTAGATCGTAGGGGAAAATGCAACCCAGTGTGTTCATTAGGCAGAGGCATAACTGAGACCGAAGCATGAACTGCCTGCCCTGTGTGACAGCACTTACGAGGAAATTAGTTCCTGAAACTCAAGCACACAAGGTTGCTCCCTAAGACAGCTCTAAATAATCAGTTAAGCCTCAAAAGAAACAGCTCTCAAACTTTGTGAGCACTGCATCTACTTCTTGGCCAGCTGCCAGGATGAAATTTTGAAATGTTCCTTCTGCCTAAAGTCAGAGGGGAAAGCGTGCAGATTCAGACAAACTCGCAGCTCTGCGTTCTTGCTCCTCTGCAAATCCGTGCTGCCTCGGGCAGCGCCGTAGGAACACCCCTGAAGGAGCTTTGGCTCGCTGCCCTGGAAACGTGAAGGTACCCCCCTCCACCAGCCCTTCTTTAGCCAGCGCAGTCACAAAACATAAGGCTTTTTCCATGCTTCTGCATGTTACAACAGCAAAAGGGGTTTGGAGGAGGCACAGCGTGTGCCGGGAGGTGCCACAGAGGTGTCCCAGGGCTCTGCGCCCACCCGGTCCCTGCAGTGGGGAGCCAGCTGCACACCCCGGCACGGCACCACGCATCCCTGCAGCAGCTGCAGCGGCAGAGCAATCGGAGAAATCAGAGCATTTTTATGATGGGAAAGAGGGGGCAGCTTCTCCCTGTGGTCTGGCGCAGAAAGAAGGCAGTGGGGAGAGAGACCTGGCTTCAGCCTCTGCAGTGGCTGGGCAGGTTGTGGGGCAGCTGGGACAAAGGATCAGCAAATTTTGAAACACGAAAGAGAGAACTTACGGTTCTTTGCCCTGTCGTTTGCTGGAAGTAATCCTGGACGTACTCCAACCCACTAATGTCAAACACTTGCAAACGTCCAGGCATGAAGTTGTACTGCTTGAAAAGCTCCACGGCATTTCTGCAGTAAGGGCAGCCTTCGTTTACGAAGAGGGTCACTTGGTCGTCCCTGATTCTGCTCTTCACAAACCTATCAGCCATGCTGCTTTTTCGGGGTGAGCAGGAGCGCTGCGCTTCACTGGCAAGTTTGCAGGCAGGTGGGCCAGCAGCAGTCTCAGTCCGAGGTATTTATCAGCCACACAGTGCCTCCCTCCCCAAAAACTCCTCCCAGGAGGATGTCATCCTTTCACCAGACCGTTCGCTTCAGAGCAGCAATACATTTGCTTTCTATTTTTCTATAAACGTCTAAATTGCCCAACAAAGGAGCACTACAGAAGCGGGAAGGCGCTCAGCTTCGTGCCCGCGCCACGGTGCAGCGCCTGCCGCTGCCTCTCCCCCCTTAGGCAGGTTTGGTGGTGCCTGTCCTGCCCCTCGGACACTGCAGGACACTCAGACCACCTTGGGGGGACAGTAGCATCACCAGGAAACCCCCAGGGAAGTTAATTGAGACCCATCCTTTCACCATACAGGCTTCCCGTCCCAGACGTGAAAAAAAAAAAAAAAAAAAATTGCTTGTTTTGTGAGTACATATTTCTCCCTGCAAACCTTCCGTAAGGGGCGGGATTCTTTGCCTATAGTTTCCAAAAGTGCCTAAATGGCCTGTCAGCCTTCCTTCAGTTCCCAAAGGGTCTGTCTTTTACCCCCAGACATGAACTAAGAACCAAACATGTTCAAAGAATGAGTTCCAGAATTGAAGAAAAGTCCAAAAATGTTACTTTAGCAGACCTCTGCTGAAAATGTATTTAGGGAACATATTAACAGAATCAAAGGGATTCAACACGTATATTGTATGACAAAATTAAGTACAGTTTTGCAAACTTGGCAGAGGGAAAAGTCTTAAGACTGAAATCCTTCACAGATGTAAAGTCATACAAGATATAGCTGGGTAGCCAGCCCCGTAGGGCTAAATCCTGCCCAAACTTCAGATGTGGAGCTGTGAGATGACATTGTACCCACAAGTGAGAATCTTGGCGGGACCACAGCCACCATCAGCGCCGCAGCATCCCTCCTCTGGGCAGAGCTTGTCTCATACCACCCACTCACCGGCATAAAGCTGCTTCACCGCAGCAAACGACTGTAGGCAACGCATCACGCCATTGCTGGCAGACCCAGTCTAATATTTAGTTCAGCTTTTTGTTAAACTGCTCAGCCCTGCTCCACTTGCCTTTGAACTAAAATGGACATCCCTAGTGTTTTCCACATGTTTAGTTTGCACAGGCTGACAGAGACCTCTGGACATCACCCAGCCCAAGCCCCTGCTCAGGACAGGGTCCCCTCGAGCTGGTTGCTCAGGGATGTGGCCCATCAGGGCTTGAATGTCACCAAGGGTGGAGCCTCCACAACCAAAACAAACCAAATGTTTTCCCTAAGTTTAGATGGAGCCTCCTGCATTTCACATCGTGCCTGTTGCCCTTGGTCCTGGCACTGGGCACCTCTGGGAAGAGCCTGGCTCCATTGTCTTCATTCCTCCAGCAGGTGAGAACCACCTGAGCATCCTCTTCTCCAGGCGGAGCAGCCCCAGCTCTCCCAGCCTCCCCTCGTACAACAGATGCCCACATCCCTTCATCATCTGCACAGCCCTTTGCTGGCCTCACTCCAGTATGTCCAGTATCTCTCTCGTACTGGGGAGCCTGGGACTGGTTCACAGAGTTGTGAAATCCCCGCAAGTATCTTTGGCCACTTGCCAAATACTAGCAGCCCACTCACATTTCAGCTATTTAAAATAACAAGGCTGAACGCAAAAGGAGAACAAAGACATTCAATTTCTCATTTTTATGGATTTGAAAGGGGAAAACCAGCACCAGAGCCCACGTTATCTTTTTATCGGTTAACGGACATTGCATGTGACCCAGACAGGACTTCCCAAGTCCAGTTTTCGGCAGTATCAGCATTGTAGAAGGAAACTTGCTCCACTGTGCACAGAAAAAAATGCATTTTGAGTCCTCAGAAAGCAAAATTTAGGCAGCTGGCCTTAGGCAGCTCTTTGTGTACCAGCTGCATTCCAGACACTGGCTTGCTACACCACAGAAAGTCCAGGGTAGCATAACTTCTCCTCACTGCCAACTTTCAGTATTACTTTTCATTCTCTTATTTATCAGAAAACAGAAGATTTCTGAGATAGGATGGTCTTCCCAGATTATGTTCTCTGCTGCTAGGCAGATTCACCCGGTGGACATTAGCTTTTGGAATAGGTGTCATAGTTCAAGTACCTGATTTCCCATCCGGAAACCACAGCACAGGTGAGGCACTACCTAAGTGTGCCTTTGAACCCTGCATACATCAAAATAACAGATTTAAAAGGTGACAGGTTTTGGAAAAGCACTGTGGGTGAAGTTAGCTAAGTAACCCTACCCACAGCGATAAGAACACTTAAGTAGTTATTTCCTGCAATTTGTCCTATTTTGGGTATAAGCATTTCTCTTCCTGAAGAATTAAAGTCAGCTTCTGTTTTTATCACCCTTTAAAATGTCCTAAAAGGAAAACCAGCAAAAGCTGAAAGCCTGGCTGGGCTACTCGGAGATTTTGCGATACCCGTTGCTCCTGGTGTCTTTGGGGTACAGCCCCTCTTCTGCATCCCCTGCTTGATGCCGAGGCCATCTCCAGAGGCCACCGTTGGGCATCCACCTCCACCTGGCCTCTGATTTTTCTCTTCAAGAGGTTTCATTGAAACATAGAATGACAGAATCCCCTAGGTTGGAAGAGATCTTCAAGATCATCACATCCAACCATCACCCCAGCACTGCCCAGCCCACCCCTGACCCGTGTCCCTCAGCACCACGTCTGCCCGGCTGGGAAACACCTCCAGGGATGGCGACTCCACCACTGCCCTGGGCAGCCTCTGCCAGGGCTTGATAACGCTTTTTGTGAGGAAGTTTTTCCTAATAGCCAGTCTGAACTTCTCCTGGCGTAACTTGAGGCCGTTTCCTCACCGTTCAGACAACGATGCCATCCCTGCAGTCAGTGTGTGGCCAACCTAGAAACACTGAATGTAGAAGAGTTACCAGGACAAACCATGAATTTTTCTGCTCTGCTCTGATTAATTGGAAATGGTGTAGGTGTATTGGTAGATAACTTCCACACCCCTTTTTTGGGCGAGCTGTGTGGGGGAGAAGGAAGCAGGGTGAGGGCGGGAGATGACAGACATACCATTTTTATTCACTGTTTTTTTCTTGGCTGGGTTGAATACTGAATTTATTCTTATTGTATTGTTTGCTTAACTTCTGTGCATAATAAAGGCACATGGATCCTGGCTGGACGCTTGACAATATCTGTCGAAAACTAAATGAACAATGCGAGGGATGCTACTAAGCATTGAGAACGTGGTGGTCTGCAGCATCAACTCTCGCGCGGCGTTGACTGGAGCCCTAACTCTCTGTTTGAGTCCACGTATAACAGCTGCCATGCCGTAAGACAAGGAAATAAGCGTTATAGTTTGGTGGTGGTAGCATCGTTCTTCCTGGCAAGTGGTGCCCACCCGCACGCAAAGTGCAGGCTGCATTTCCAGTTGACAGGCTGGCAGCTCGCTCTCCGTAGAGCCGTGGGAAGGCTCGACTCATAGCCGGTCGTGGAAGGGCAGGTCAGTGTCAGGGCAGGCTTAAAAGCCACCCCCGAAGGAATAGTCTCAGGCATCTGCCTGCTGTGGTGACCATGGGACAGGACCAGCCGCGGGCGCAGGTGGGGGAACATGACTGGGCTACTGGTCGGTGAGGAAGAGAGATGGGAAGCGTCGCCGGGAGAGAGGATGGGGATGCTGACACTCGCGCGGGAGCCCGCAGACGGTGCTGCGGAGGTTGTGGCTGTGGCGACAAACGTGTGTCGGCCACCCGCGAGGGTGCGCTGCCCCGTGTCTGCCCGGCCACGGCCGCCGACCGTAACCGGGGAAAAACGGTGCCTTTCGGTTTAAAATGCTGCAGCCCCCACTGTGGGGATAATCAGTCCCACTGAGCCTGCAGGGATGTTTGATGGTTCGGAGACTGGTGTTCCAGAGCTGCTGGTTCTGCGACAGGCACAGACTTCACCTGTCTGTATTTCAAGGGTCTATAGTCGATGGGGTTGTGCAAGGCTCATCCCCCACCTCTCCAGTGACACCCCAGTTCTACATCAGTTACTTTCTCTGGGTGTTATTGCCATGAAGGAACTAATCTGTGAAATCCTACCAGGGCTACTGATGTTGCTTTTAGACATTCACTAGGGAACTACACCTCTTGCAAAAATGGGAAGGTTGTGCTTCCTTTGGGGCAAACCACTGTTATGAGAATGGATAAAATACATCAACCAAGATAAGGAAAAAGGGAAGAAGTGTAGTTCAAACTTCGCCAAAATGTGTGTAAAAATGCCAATAGTATTTAGAATACATGTGTACAGGTTTTGATCCCACACAAGCTTGGAAAGCATGCATAACGTTGTTGGCTTCCTTAGTGAAGCACCATCTCTGCAGTCAAAATATTGCCTATAACACAATGGTTAAACACTCTCATAAAAGCCAAAAAGGTGCAGATTTAAGAGGGAAGATTGAATCTGCATCACCCTGTCCTGGCAACAGTCATCCCTGTGAGACTGTTTCAAAAAGCACCGTGGGTGACCCCAGGGGCTCACTGTCTGAAACGACAACTCTGCAAGATAATTTTCAGACACATTATTTTCAGTTAGTGATTTCAGCCCTAGAAATAGCATCAAAACATTAATTTTGTTTACTCCTCCTCCCCCCCCCAAAAAAAAAANAAAAAAAAAAAAAAAAAAAAAAGAAGGATTGTAAAGTCTCTATTCCTGCACTTTTTTCAGTTTGAAGGATTGCATTTCAGGGAGGCTGTGGGTCAGTTGAAGTGCAGGTGGTAGAAATGACGGCAATCCCCAGAAACAGAGCAGAGTAGTTAAAGAATCAGCTTAATCAGTCAAGAGGAACAACCCGAAGCCCAGTGGCAGCTGCGGGAAGGTGAGGCACGCTTCTGAGAGCACTGAAATGGGAGTAAAGCGTGACATTAAAGACAGGAGAGATGTGGCCATGCAAACCTCAGCAGAGGCTGGGGTCGGGTACCTGTGCCCTGCTGTAACCAGCCCTGGCAGCGAGAGGCAGGTGGTCTTTAACAATCCTGTTTTCTGCGGCTTTACAACGCACACACTTTTAAACTGCTTCAGGGGTTGCACTGCCTTGAGCATCCTAGGCTAGCCAAAATCCTGAGCACTGGGAAAATACATGCAATATACAGCCTGGGAGAACAAACCCACAGACTTTGTACTTGAATGAACTTTTCCTCCTGAATAAGGTAAGCTTTTTTTTTGCCAGTCATTTATAAATGAAGTTTTCTGCAGATTTGGAACATCTGAATTGCATATTTGCATGCTAAATTTAGACACACAAAATTAGCTCTGGAAACATAATAGCTAAATATTTCTATCAGGTTGTGGAAAGGCCTCCCCACACATCTGTGTTTATACACATGCCTAAACTTTAACTTCTTTTGATGATGGTTTCAACAAAAGGAATGATATTTTGGATCTTTTGAAGCCAAATGGGAGGGTTAGCAGCCAGGGTCTTACCCTGTGCAGAGAAATCTGGGCAGGATGCTGGGCCATCTTGGCTAGACCATTGGCTTTGCCAAGAAAGGTTGCCCGAGATGATCTTTGAGGTCTCTCCCAACCTAGCATTCTATGGTTTTATGATTAAAAATAAACACAGGCTGTTAATATAGGGAAAATAAAAATGAGGCCAAGTAGTCAGAACCTGAATTGTACATGTTATTTGGCCTAATTCAGGAAAAAAAAAAAAAAAATCTGGAGATCTCCTGGAAAGCAGTTGACATTCAGGGGTGTATTTGAAATACATTTGTATTATTGGTGAGGTATGAAGGAACATGGATCCTTCGCACATGCTGACAAACCCCTTTCAAAATGACGACAGAGAAGAGGTTGGAGGCGGAGGCTCTGGCGTGGAGGGCAGGTTACGGGGCGGTTCTGTTCACTGCTGGCGAGCTGCAGCCTGCCTGGCTTTTGATGGGATGGGCTGCCCCAATCGAGCTTCTCACCAGCACTTGCGAAGTGTTTTCGCTCTGCGCGGGACACCCTTGGAGGCGCTGCCGGCTCTAACTGGTGATGCTTTCCGCACACCGAGGGTTTCTTGAGCTCTGAGTAATGCCGCACCGTGGAAGGCACGCACGCCTGCGCGCTGCCCCGTCGTCACTCAACGCCGCCGCAGCCGTGGTAGTCCCCCACTACAAGTAGAGGGACATTGCGCTTATTCCCATGTAGACAGCCACAAAATAGGGACAGAAATGGGAGGCTCGGTCACTGTTGCGGTGAGTACCCTGTGGCAGGGGCTCCATTTTGGGGCCAGTCTTGTTTAATATTTTTATTTATGATCTGGATGAGGGGATGGAGTGCAGCCCCAGTAAGTTTGCAGATGACACCAAATTAGGCGGGAGTGTTGATCTGCTTGAGGGCAGGAAGCTCTGCAGAGGGATCTGGACAGGCTGGGTCGATGGGATGAGGCCAATGGGATGAGGTTTAACAAGGCCAAGTGCTGGGTCCTGCACTTGGGTCACACCAACCCCATGCAGCGCTACAGGCTTGGGGAGGAGCAGCTGGAAACTGCCTGGGGGAAAAGGATCTGGGGGTCCTGGTGGACAGTCGGCTGAACATGAGCCAGCAGTGTGCCCATGTGGCCAAGAAGGCCAATGGCATCTTGGCCTGTATCAGGAATAGCGTGGCCAGCAGGAGCAGGGCAGTGATGTTGCCCCTGTACTCAGCACTGGTGAGGCCCCAGCTCAAGTGCTGTGCTCAGTTTTGGGTGTCCCAGTACAGGAGGGACATTGAGGTGCTGGAGCGTGTCCAGAGAAGGACAATGGAGCTGGTGAGGGGTCTGGAGAACAACTCTTATGAGGAGCAGCTGAGGGAGTTGGGATTGTTTAGCCTGGAGAAGAGAAGGTTGAGGGGAGACCTTCTCACCCTCTACAACTCCCTGAAAGGAGGTTATAGCCAGGTGGGGTCAATCTCTTCTCCCAAGTGACACACGACAGGACAAGAGGAAACGGCCTCAAGTTGTGCCAGGGGAGGTTTAGGTTGGATATTAGGAAAAACTTCTTTACCGAAAGGGTTATCAGGCATTGGAACAGGCTGTCCAGGGAGGTGGTGGCATCGCCGTCCCTGGAGGTATTTAAAAGCTGGGCAGACATGGTGCTGAGGGACATGGGTTAGGGGTGGTTTTGGCATAGGTTGGACTCGATGATCTTGAAGGTCTCTTCCAACCCAAGTGATTTGATGATTCTATGAAAATAGGTCCTGCAGTGTTGACTTGCTGTGACCTCAGCCCAAACCTCAGGTCACTCCCGAAAATGGGACCAACTGGGTCCATCTTGCACTGCTGAGTAAAGCAAGGTCCTGATACCTCGAAAAACCTGACCTAAGAGTTTACCTTTCTAACCCCCTTCTGCCCAATGGAACTGATGATAAAAGTAAATAATTGTTTTGTTTCCTTCTCTTCCCAACAAAAGGAGAATCACAGTCCCAAGATGGGTGAAAATGGTGGGGAAATAACCCAGAAGAATTTACTATTTATTTCTTTTAAATTCCACCAAACTCATCAAATTCCAGTGACAAAGCCACATGCAGAGCTGAAAGTTACTTGTAGCAGTTGATTAGGGTCCAGTGAATATTCTGCTGAAAAAACAGTTCTATTGCCACAGTTTTTCAATTACTTCCCTTAATGCTGTCTTTGCAGCACAGGGGAGAGTATGCTTGGGATCACAGTTGAAAAACGGGGTTACAGGGACAGACAGGCTGAATATCTGTAGGAAATATTTAAGGATGGTGCGCAGTGATCAGAATTGTTTTGTGAGCTTAGGAGAAGGTGCGACTCCTCTGGTTGTGCTGAATAATTTTCTTTTTAGAATAAAAGTTTATGCTTCCCAGGATTTTGAGTGTGATGTGGTTGGCAGTAAATGGGTGTCAAGCACCTGGGAAATCTTGTCTAGTGAAGCATTTAGAAAGCCAACCTGGTACTGTGCTCTGCACCTTCCATGCCCCCGCAGTGCCTTTAATCAACAGTTGGCAGGATAATTAACACCATTTGGACATCCCAGTGACATGGTAGGACTAAATAGTTGTGTCTATTAGTGAAAACGTTTCTTTCAGCTGGGAATGTTGCATTGCTGCCAGTTTACACACAGACAACACAGACAGAACCACGTTCCCAGGCTCTCCCTCTTCCTATAATTGCTACCAGACTTTTAAAATTCTTCTTTTCCCAGAAATGTAGTATCATAGTTGTCTAGACTTGGGAAATAACCGGAACACTCTGAGCTCAGCAGGCGTTCTGCCACCCCCTCATGTGGCCAGGGTTACATCAGGCCACTCTGGCAGGGGTGACCAAGGGAAAGACCTGTTGGGACCTTGGGGATGTCATGGGTCTCTTATGGCATTTGTTGACCATCCTGCCTCTTGTGTCACTCTTATACCTGTTCATAGTGAATATTAGCAGTTTCCTGGCTGGCACGGCTGTTTTCACTCCTGTTGGTGAAGATGAATGTGGGTATGGGGTGGTACAAGCAGTGGAGAATCTCATCCTGTGGGACACAATTGCAGCGGAGGATGGGTGCCAGAAGGCTATTGCCTGGATGCAGGCTGCTCTTCCTGGGAGCCTGCGGCTGCCTCATCCCTGGGCGAGTGCCCTGGTCAGGCACTTTGAGTCCTGGTGGCTTTTTGCATGAGAAGCAGGCGAAAGAATCTGCTTGGTCAGAAAATTTCAGCTTCCCTCCCAGCCCCAACTTCCACTGGAAAGTCAAATCAAAAGCAAAGTGTGAACTCTGGGGTGGGGGGGTTTGTTTTGGGTTTTGGTTTTGTTTTTTTGGTTTTTTTTTCTTCCCCCTGTGGTTTATTTTGGTGGTGGTATGGGTTTTCTTGGTTGATTGGTTTTTGTTTGGTTTGGTTTTGGGGGGTTATTAAAATTATTTTTTAAAACTATATACTTAAAAAAATTATTTTCGGTGGGTTCGTGGTTTTTCATTGTTGTTATTACTATTAATTATTATTGTTGTCATTATCATTAATGCCATTGTTGTCACTATACACCTGTCT
>VZSF01010558.1:0-92485 GCA_013398295.1 Chionis minor | reverse complement strand
GGGGGGGGGGGGCAGGTGGTGTGTGGATATGGATATAAATGAGTAGGAACAATAGGAACAAGGCTTGCATGTGTCAGTTCTGCCTGTCTGGGCTTTGGATAGTGCTTTCTGCCAGATCTCACCCCCGTGGCGCCAGCCTGGCAAGAACCCACCCAGTTTTTCCCAGGACTTGCTTTCTGTCTTACAGCAGGCATTGCACCTCCGGCTGCTCACGTCTCGGCGAGCGCTGCCTCACCCCAAGGTTTCCAAAGGATCTCCCTTCCGCAGTCGTATCCCTTCCGCAGTGCCGGGACCGGCCAAACCAGGACCTGAGGCGTTGCCGTGGGGCTCCTGCTGCCCAGGAGGGTGCAGGAGGCTCCCATGGGGCGGAGGACGGGAGCAGCCCAGCAGCGCCCGGTACGTGTCTCCCATTAGATGACGGAGCCGGATGTTTGTTACGCACCATGGCGGCGCGATGTGCGTTTCCCGGACAGCTGTCCAGGTGATGCTGCGCCAGCTGTCACCGATGCCGGGGCAGGGACAGCGATGACTAGGAGTTTACAGGGCACGCGAGGAATTTGCAAAACGCTTTAAAAGCTTTCGGAACTCAGAAGCAGTTGGGATTTTTTTCTGCCCCATGTTGAAAGCGTAGGCAGGCTCCGCTCTTGTCAGGTCCATATCCATGAATCCTGGTGGGTGCTGAGTGTGTGCTAGGAAACCTTCCATCCTCAGGCTCTGTCAATAGCATATTACCACTGTGGTTTTGTTGTCAGTCTGACTGAAATTCTGAAAAAGGGGGTGGAAAAAACCCATAACATCAAATTACTGAACATGAAATGCTACTGCCCTTCCTGCATTTGGTTGTTTGGGGTGGCGTTTTTTTGCTGTTCCTTAATTATTGAAGCACCTGCAGTGTGATCTAAGGGTGTCCATCACCTGGACGCTAAAGCATCCAGGCAGAAGGTGGTGATGCAGTAGGACACATCCATCTGTTGCTGGTGCCTCAGTGGGAAGCAAAATGGGGTTTTGCTTTTGAGGTGACTATTCCCTCTTTCTGAATGGGAAAGATGAGTCCGGATGTCATCCTTGAAAACTCAGTGGATAGAGATGCCAATTCACTTGAGTATGTCCTCAGACAGTTTGAACTTTGCTAAAATGGAGCTTTTGCAGAATTTTAAGGTGTTACACTGCCCATGGTGAGGTCTGCAGACATGTCCTGGCATTCCTGTCCCCGGAATGACGTGATGGGCAGCCAGGGATGGTTGGTGCCCTCGCTCCCGCCATGCCGGCAGGGAAGGAGAGCCCGGCTCCTGCGGTGCAGCACCCTCCAGGTCCCATGTCAGAGCAGACTCCGTGCTCAGCTCCCAGCTGTGCTAAAGTGTGTTTGCTTTTTACCATTCCCCCTGTTTTCCACTGCTGCGTATCTGAAAGGAAGCACAGAGCTCAGCAGCACTGGGAGAACAGCTGAGACTGGCAAAATCTGCGTGATGTGTCAGAGAAATCCCATTGCGTCACGGCCGTGTGGCCCACGACAGGCTCCCTGGATAAAGAGCATGACTTCTTTTTTGTTGTTGTTTTAAATTTAATCTGAGTTTCAGGAATGACCTGTGCCCGAGACATTATCAGCGGGGAGGAGAAGGAAGCAAACCAGGTTTTTCGGAGAAGCTGTCCGCCGAGAGGCGACCTGCCATTGTGCAAGAAGGGGTTCCACCCGCTCCTGCTGCGCAGCCCTCGTTAGCCATAGCCCGGCCTTTCCTGCCTCCATTGGTGTGTTTGACCCCCCTGGAAAAAAAAAAAAATAACAAAAATTCCCCAACGCGACTTTCAGGTTGCTTCCATCCTCCTGTTATCTACGGTGTGATGTCAGTGCAAGGGACTCCAGCGTCGTCTGGAACCCGTCCCGCGTCCCTCCCGGCTGTCTCTTCCGCACCGCATGTTGGATGTGCAACCCCCCCAAAACGCCTGCAGAAGGACGCAGCTCCTCCAGAGAAGAAGCTGTTTCCACCTGAGGTCACACCTAGGGAACATTTTCTGCTGAGGTCAGATGGGACTCTGCTTTTTGACACTTGAGCAACACTGAGGCTCTTTGTGGGATCACTCTTTGCTTTTGGGTGCAACAATCCTTCAGAGAGCGGAGGCACGGGCTGTCCTCGGAAGCTATTTTCAAATGATAAAGCAATGTCAAAAGGGAAGAAGAAGACATGCTGTATCTGTTAGAGAGAGATGATGTTCACACTGAGGATGTCTTTCAGCTTTCTTTTTTTTCTTAGCATTATGGATATATTTTTTTTGTATTACAGAAATTTTACTGCTACAGAGAAAACTACTTACTTTTAACTATTTTTGCATGAAAAGTGAGGTTGTGCCTTTCCAGGATGACAGGCATTTTGTACATACAGAAATGAAAAGCAGTTCAGATTGTGCTGTTGCGTAAAGGCCGGAACTGCTATAGAGAGAGATGGTGTGTCACTCATCATCGCAGTGATAAGCATCTTTAACGTGGAGATAATTAGGAGGGATAATCAGTGGTTGTGTCTATCTTTCACTTTTAGAATCACGGACAGATTTGGGTTGGAAGGGACCTTAAAGATAGATCATCCAGTGCCGCCCCCTGCCCTGGGCAGGGACACCTCCCACCACACCAGGCTGCTCCAAGCCCCGTCCAACCTGGCCTTGAACCTCCAGGGATTGCCTGGGATTACCATGGGATTTCTCCCTGGAATCAGCAGGAAAAAGTACATTTGACATAGTATGTGGTAAAGGTTGGAGGGGTTTAATCACATTCCTGTTTGCTCCTTTATCGTGACGTGTCTCCACGACCTGTCACAATAGAGGATACCCCTCTAGCAGCCTGTGTCGGGGAGATCGGCCTCACCCCAGCTCTGTTTTAACAGCAGCTGTTTCTGTAAACCTGAGATCTGGGAGTCAGGGTTAACCCGCGGTTATGCCAGAACAACAGGGCACCGCCGTTGCACAAGAGTAACCTGTCGGTTAATTACCCACGGGCTTTCCAAACCTCCATGCTCTCTCCCGTGAAGTTTCCTGGCACGCAGGTGTCTCGGGGCTGGGCACTGCTGGCAATTGCCACACCTTCTATTGGCGTTTACTTCCCCACTTCCCGCTGGGATTCCTCAAGCGTGGAGAAATGAGGCGGCAGCGCAGGAAGTGGTAACACAGCTTCAATCGTTCCGGGTTTCCTTTCAGCAGGGAAGCCGAGCCACTGCTCGTGCCAGAGCTGCGACGCAGGCATCCCACCGGCATCCTTGCTCTTCCCAGTCCGCTGCGATTCCACATCTCACTGCCAGGGCACCGTCCCCCGCTGCCGCAGGCGACCCGCCAGGCACGAGCTTGGCGCGGTGGCAGCAGCACGGCATCGCTGCCACAAGCCTTCGGAGCCAACAGCCTCCGGTCACGGCAGGAGCGTGACTCAAGCAGGTGACAGTTCCCTCTGAGTCAGTCCCCAAACCAGGATTGCGCTCTGGGGCATTAGGAAGCCAGAAAAATGGGGCATAGCTCAGAGATCCTGCTTCGCTCTTTGTGAGAGGAAAAAGGTGTAAATTCCGGTCTTGGTTTATTTCTCATTTTCAGAACAGCTTTTTGCCAAAATTGCCATTGAAATTCTGCAGGAATCTTTAAACTTGCTTTCCCTACAAATTTGTGCTCTGCTACGTATACCCAATAAAATTCTGATTTCTTCTGGACAAGATCAGTGCTGAGGTGTGAGGCAGGCAGACGCTGTGGGGTGAGCGCTACATATTTTGTAATGGCAAACTCATGTTGGAGTGAACGCAGAGAAGACCAAGCTGCAGCGTTAATTTACGGGACAGCATAGCCGGAGGCTCAGAAGAACCCCTGAAGTTCTGCTCTTACGCTGCGTGGCGCCGTGGCTCTGTTGAGGTGGGTACCCTGGGCACCGTGAGAGGCAACTTCATCAAAGTTTGCTTCCTATTTCAAGCCAAGCCACATCACTGAGAAGCAAAAATTGTTGATTTTAATGGCACTACGGTTCTGCGCAGCTCATTATCTATAAAGAAACAAGACAGAGCAATTGCCCCTGGGAGCTGGCAGCACACTTGGGTCGTTTGCCATGTTTTCTCAAGCAGTGTGCGAGCTGTTGCTGTGCGGGGAGCACACGAGGGGGGCGAAGGTGGTCGTGCGAATCCCATTATCACCACATCGTTAGGGCCAAAGCACCTGCCATGAGGCTGGTGGTGACGCTGCGGCAGCCCGAAGCACTGGTGTTACGGCTGGCACAGCCATTTGATGTGTCTCTGCGTAAACAGGAAGAGGTTTTTTGGTGGGAAGAACCAAGCGCAATTAATAAATGAGGTGATTCAGCTCTTCCCTTTTGCCCATGGCGGAGCAGCATCATGCCATGAAGTGCTATAGGTCATGACACATCTGAGGCAGGGCAAGGCGTGCAAATATTTACCACTGTGACTTTTTATGTCTAGGAACAGTTGACAAGGATAAGTGATTTTTTAATAATCATGGGAAAGCACCCTTGCCGAATGGCCCGGGAGTGGTCCTTTTGCTGACCCCTCCTCCCCCGTCACCTCCTCGTGGTGGGCTGATCCCCTTCCATGTTGTGCACCACAGTTTGAGTCTCATCTGGATTTTTTTTTTTTGGCCAAAATCTTTTAAGGCCCAGGATTTGCATGCAAGAAAGTCGCACTTGCCGTTGCTGGGGAGGCAGGAATTTAACTCTCCGTACACCCTATGGCCCTGCCAGGCCCAGCACCTACTTCCAGTGGGACCTTCGACGTTACCTGTTTTTATGCAGCCCAGCTGCCTGTAGACGGGATGTCAACGGGCGGCCAGAGAGCTCTGTGTTATGGGTGCAGGCAGCCGTTTGGCTCTGAAACCTGAGCACAGAGAGCTTGGGAAAACACAGCAGATGCAGCTTGACCCCTCCTCAGCAAACCACACTCTCCTTCCCTGGGAGAGCCTGACCTGTTTTCTTTTTGTATTACGGCTTTTTGAAAAGCTCTGGCAGTCCTTTCTTGCAAGTGCTGGGTCACTGACTCAGAACACCATTGGTCTTAGAGGAAACTTCCCATAAGTAACATGTTAGGCAGCTTTTACAGAAAATTTGAGATCCCAATACTGTGGATCCAACAGCCGTTTTTGAATTGGATAAATTTCACCCCAACTCTGGGAAAAAGGCAGACCCAGCCTCATCAGATTGCTGTAGGCTCTTGCTCTCTCTGCCCAGAGCAATCAGGGTCGGTGCAAAAGTACCTGCATCCTTGGGAGGAAGCAAGTATTGTCCAGGAAAAAGGGACGGGCTGCCGAGCATCACTCCCAGCCCTTGTGCACGCCAGTACCATGGCAGACACTGCAGGAGCGAGGGTGAGGGCACGGGCTGGGCTGTGCAGAGAAGTGAGCTGTATTGTAAAATTCAGAAAACGTGTCAAATTTTGCATTGCAGATGTTTTCGCACACCTCAGCGCATTGGGGATGCGGTGGAGGTCAGAGCTGCTTCTGTAACCCTCCCGGCTCAGCCGCAGCCCAAACCTCCTGCAAGGTCTATCCACAAGACTGATGTAGCTGGCAGGTCTTTGGGGTGAACTCTGGGATACCTGGCTAAAATTGAAGCTTTTGACAATCGGTGCTCAACTAATTCCTGATGAAGAACAATGATAAATACTGCTACAGCAGTCTGCCAGCTGCCCTGGAAAAACATGCAAGCCTGAGCACAGCTGCCCTGATAAAGACACACAAAGGCTGGATTCTATCAGGGAGCGTGCCAGTTCTTGTTGGTGTGGTTTGGGAAGGCAGGACACCCTAGTGTCACTCATGGGAGCAGGGGGGATTATTGCTGCGCACCTTTCTTGAACTCTTCTTGCAGCCATCTCAATTTCATTGCTCTCATTTCCTTTTTCCTCTGGCATTTTTTTTTCTCTTGTTATGGGCTTCTCAAAGTGCTTCCTCCATCAAGGAGAGGAATAGGATGTCTATTCGAATACTCCGTGGTACTGTGATGAGCCGGGGAAAGGGGGATTACAGGATTGAAGGAACCCTTGCACTAGCACGAGCCCCTTGATAGAGGTTCTCTCCTTTGCACCCTTCTGCACGCTGTGTGCGGATGCCTGGGTGCTCACTGGTGTGCCACCAAAAGTACCTCCTCATAACTTTCTTTTTAACAGAATTTAACAGAAATTTATCTTCCACAGCTGAGGCAAGAAGGGAGGGAAGGAAAAGTGTCATCAGCCACTTCTGACATACGAGGTAATCTGAGTTGAAAAAGTCAGGTTTGTGGTCACACAATGACATCTGACTTCCTACTGGTTTGTCTCTTGTGGCTGGTTTTTATCACAGCATCTAAGGAGGACGAAAGCTCCAATTAAAATGTTTCCTGGGGCGAGAGGAAATTATATGGGTTTTCCCCCCAGGTTTCCCCTCTGAAATGCAGTGGGGCACAAGTGTGTCCTGCTGAAGTCAGTCCACACCAACAGCACTTCTGTCAATGTGTCCTGCTTTGAGGTAAAACAGGACCAATTTTGTTCAGTGCTTTTTAGCTAGGCCTCTTCTAACTGTTGAAATCAGCAGCACGTTGTGCAGAAACTGCTCACTCTCAGAGTGATGAGACCCGTGTTTACAGCTGATGCCCAGGGACGGGATGCAGAGAGGCTCCTGCTTGTCCCTGTTGCTGTCACAGCCAAGGGCAGCCAACTTTGGTGTTTGCCCCGTTGGAGGGTGGGAAGCAGAAAAGCACAGAGGGGTCCCACCTGCAGGGAGGAGCGGATGGGACAGGGCACCCAAAACTGCCCAGCAGGGTGTTCCATCCCATCGGCATCACGCTCAGGATAAAAGCTGAGGGACCAAAGGGTCAGTCTCTTCCTGCAATGGCCGGTGTCCAAGGGGGACCTGCTCTGTTCGTCTGCCTGTGATCCCGATCCTGAATCCGGGTCTGGAATCCAGTTCCCACCCATCACTCACTCCAGTCTGGGACTTCCCCAGTGCCTGCTGGTGACGTGATCCACCCTGGGAACTTCATACGGTTTTGTATATATTTCATTATTTTCTTTTTATTATTTTATTCTTTATATTTCATTAAAGTAGTTTAGTTTCTACTAAACCAGTCTCTCTTCCTCTCTCTCCTGCTCTGCTCTGCAGGAGGGAACATCTGTTGCTCGGTGTGCTTGGGCCAATCCAGCCCAAGCCACGGCAGAATGTCCCCAGCCATCTGTAGGAAGACAGGAATTTCTGAAATCATCCCCTTCAACAGGGGAGGGTGTCCCCGTATGATCAATTGCTCTTGTAGGGAAAGCGTCAGCTTAGAAACTTTCTGATGAGGAAAGGCTGAGGGAGTTGGGTCTCTTTAGTCTGGAGAAGAGCAGGCTGAGGGGGATCTCATCAATATCTGCAAATACTTAAAGGGAGGGGGCCAGGCTTTCTTCAGTGGTGTCCAGTGACAGGACAAGGGGCAATGGGTATAAAATTGAATATAGGAAGTTCCTTCTGAACATGAGGAAGAACTTCTTTCCTTTGAGGGTGGCAGAGCCCTGGAACAGGCTGCCCAGAGAGGTGGTGGAGTCTCCCACTCTGGAGACATTCCCAACCCGCCTGGACACCATCCTGTGCCACCTGCTGTGGGTGGACCTTCTCTGGCCGGGGGTTGGACCAGATGATCTCCAGAGGGCCCTGCAAACCCTTAACATCCTGTGATTCTGTGATTCTGTGAAATGAGGGGAAGAAAAGAGATCTGGAAGATGCATCGTGCACAAAGGTGCTTGGAAGGTCTGTGGATTATGGCCCCTTCTCCCCCCCTCAAAAAAAAGAGCAAAAGAAAGGGGAGATACCACTATAAATGCTGTTTAAACATGTTAAAATTTTAAGAAAACAGAGGTGTTAAAAACACTCAAGTGCTTCAAAAGGCACAGTTACAGTGCAGGAGCTCCTCCATGGGTTTATGTGGACGAGATGCCCTTTGGATGCAGGTGGAGCGCCGTCAGCTGGAGCCTTCCCAGGCCAGGCTGCAGGGAGGGCAGGCACGGCCTTTGGGAAGGGGTTTTGCCCCACGTCAGCTCACACGTCACCCCGCAGGGACAAAGACGCCAGGGGGAGGTGAGATTATTGCCCTGCTTCCAGCCGCGCCGTGGCTGCTGCTGTGCTCCGTGTTTGCTTTGCATCAATTGGCCTCCAGGGTGGTCAATATTTGCTTATCGAAGGCTTCCACTTTCTGTCATTTGAGAGCGACCCCTTCCTTCCCTTGGTTATGCCCTTACACAGGATCCCTGGTCTAATACGGCTAAAACTTAATTGTTAACTCTTTGCTCTTAGCACTGTGGTGTAGATTGACTGAATTGATCAAGAAATCCTGTAAGGAAAAAACCCTGAAAGATACGAAGAGGTTGTTTTTAGGAAGTAAACCCACCTTGGTTTTGCTGCAATGCAAAAAAATGAAGGAAATAGCAGTTGCAGATTCTCAAAACAAGTCCGGGTTGGAGGGGAATCAGATTTAAATAAAATCAGTTGGTCACTGAAGGCTGACTCTTACCACCACGTGCTATCCCATTCCCTTTCCATGGTATATACACACGTGTGACTCCTGCAGTTGGCGTGTGTTGATGAGGCTGTTTCTCACAGCAGTGGCCCAGATAACGCTGGGAGGGAACCACAGCAAAGGTCACTGTTGGGAATGGGGTGAACACGACCTGCTCCAGCCCTTCCCGGAACTGCCAAGGACAGAAACAACCAAGGGCTGCGCTTGCTTAGAACAACATCCTTATCATCCAGAAGGATGCTGGGTGTCAGCTGCATCCTGGAGGTCCTCTGAGAGTCATATAACAACAACACCACCAACAACAGAAAGCCCGAAGAAACCTTCTTTATCCTAAAAGCACAGAGATCAGTGTCTGGAGAAGGGGACCACCGCAGCGCAAAGTCACTGCTTCTGGCCGGTACTTGCAGCAGACCCAAGCGGGGTCAGCTCTCGGCATCCTCCACAACAGACCCTGTCTGATGACACGCTTTTTGCTTTTACTGGCTAATTGGGTTAGCATGCATTTTTATGTCAAGATGTTGTTCTGGCTATACCTTAATTCTAACCATGCATGTTCTGCCAGGGGAAAGAGCCGTGAGGAGTTTCAGAGCTCTGATCAAAAAGGGCTGGCAGTTTCTGTCTGTTTTTTCTTCCCGAGTGCTTTTTCTCAAAATGCCATAATAGCAGAAATGCTCAAGAATTGAGGTTTGTTGTCTTGTCAGTCAAAGAAAACACACTGGGTAAGAACATGGCTCTATGCGCTTCATCCTAAGTGTAGCTTTTAACTCAAGCTCTCAGCTAATTCTCTTAATTAGTGTGGTCACAAAGAGATCAATGAGCAGGCACAATTCCAGCTGGCGGGGGCAAAGGGTGATCCACATAAGCCCTCTTTGAATCATATAAAACTTCAGTATTGGTTGTGGGAATCACTGTCCTCCTATTTTAACATTTCTTTTAGCAACACCTGGAGTAAAACACCTGCAAAAAGTAAGGAGATGGTATTTCTTTATTTTTTTTTTTATGTTGCTAGCAGAATTTGTTGATTTGCAGTGGGAGTAGGATGGAAGGAAAAAGGAGGGGGACACACCCCTAATCAGCAAAAAAAACCCCTAAACTAAAAATACTTACCTGACAGGTCACTGAGGAGAACAGAAGTGCAGTGCATTCTGTCATTTGTTGGAAAAGTTGGTCGTTTAAAACGTGAACTGATACAGTGAGCCGCAAGTGAAAACACCTTTTTATGAACAGTGAATTGCAGAAACTGAAGATAAATGCCATGTTTCTGGAAGGCACGTCTGATATCCTGCTCGTAGGTAACTGTAGTGCATGGAAGGTTTATGCATCTTTTTGGGTAACGAGTCCGAAGCATCTGTTAATGCAAGATGCTGACTGATAGGCTTTGAAGGCAGAAATCTGTTTAGTAACCCGTCCGCTTCCCCCCAGTGCTTACCAGTACAACTCCTACCCTTGTGGAAAGATGAAAGATGAAAAGGTGTCTGTTCTCCACATCCCTTTGGCCTCTGGCCCCTGGTCTGGGAGCTGCGGCGTGACGAGCTTGGCTGAGGCAGCGCTGGGTCGGTCTGAGCCACCTTCTCCTCTGCTGTCATCCCAGCTGCCTGGCACGCAGGCAGCCACCCCGCTTTGCCTTTACCTGGATATGTTGCACCCTTGTGCCCCGCAACTTTCACTGCGCTGGGTGCCCTGCGTGCAATTTACAAGGGAGGGTGAGACGGTCTCGTCCTCCTTCTCCTCTAGGGCAAGTTTTCTAGGAGAAGAGCAGACAGGCAGTGCCCGAGAGACTGTGGTCAGTGGCATCCGTAACCACCTCCGCAGCACTCCAGGCCCACGTACCTCTAGTTTGTGCTGTCTTCTACTCATGATGATTTTGGCTGGAGCCACCCCGTGGTCTGTCCTGTGCATGTCTCCGTGGTGGAATGAGTTAGGGGTGCTTCTGAAATACTTTGTGGAGTGTTGCCTTACCCAAGTGTTGCCTTACCTTACCTCGGTGCTTTGGAGGTCAGCTTCTGCAGTTGGCTGATTCTTTATCAATAGCTCATGTGTTTCCCTTATTTTTATACCGTTAAGGTTCCCACGGTCCTTAGCTCTGGTCTCTGGCATGGATGCTGAGCGTCCCACTGGGGACCTGTGACTGCATGAGACTTGGTCTCCTCCTTCTCTTTTTGCGGACTTTAAAGAATTTTGTGCCTGCAACAGGAGCATGGCTATGGCCACAGCCAAGTTACTGATACGAGCCAATGAACAGGTCGTGTACAACGAGAGGACGTGCCTGCAATAACCTGCTCCTTGGCTGGACGTGGTGGCATGGCATTCGTAAGAGTGACATGAGCAACAGGCCACTCTGGCCATACCATGATGCTGATCTGGGGTGCCAGCAAAACTTCTGAGTCGGGAAACACTTCCAGATGCCCTTGTGGTGCCTTCCTGCCAGATAGCTAGGAAGATGCTTTCACTGGGAAAGCAAACAAGCACGCCTGCTCTGAAACATGACCATTGTTCCCACACATCACACCATTGTTTTGCTTCTCAACGGGCCTTGAAAGGCGCTAGAAAGGACAACTTTGTGTGTATCGCCCCACAATTGTGTCCATTATCCGCATTTGCTCCTTACAGCACTGCAAGACGTCTTAGGGGCCACCTTCCTTTTGCTTCTCTTGAAGGACTTGCTTTGTCCTTTCTCTGCTCATCTGCAAAATCATCGCTAGTTTCCAGTTCCCTGCTCTGCCTGTCTCATCCTGTGCTGGTTCTCCTAGCATTGTCCTGGGGGTGGAGAGTTTTGTGGCATCAGTGTCTCTGCATTTCTCATTGTCTGTTGGCTTTTTCAGCGGTTTTGGAGGCGTTTCAGCCAAGGATCCCATTAGGACTGTTTTATCTTATCTTCGCTGCCAGTGCTGTAAATCTGTGACAACCTGCTCATCATCTTCTTCCCAAAAGCTTCTAAGGTGAAATTTTGACCACGTTGTGACAAAAATGTGCGACTACAAGTGATTTACTGTGGGAAGGGCTGGAGGGTTAGAAATCGTGCGGTGGGATGGCATTAAGTTTGCTGCAGATCTTGTTTCTGGGGTTGTGACACAGTTTGTGCCCGTTCCACAGCAGGGGTAGCTGGGGAAGCTCTGTTAGTGGAAGGCGGGTAACACGGCAGCTGCTGCCCTTGGCAGTTCCATACAGGAGAAGACCACAGTTTCTCTCAGAAAATGCTGCAGAGTGTCGTCGGCATGAAGGCAGCTGCATCAGGCAGTCCTGGTCTGCACCAGAAGCCTCAGGTTGCAAGACAGAGAAGAGAAACCCCTGAGGCAGCGATGCTTCACCCAAGTAGAGTGGCCGGCTTGCACTGCAAGACTGAGTTCTGGTCAAAGCCTTATTTTTACAGGCTGGTAGTGAATTAGTCACCAACAACGCTGAAAAGGCAGAGGTTCTCAACACTTTCTTCATCTCTGTCTTTACCAGCACTGTTGCGTGACGAGGCGATCAATAACGGACTTCACACAACTCTATAAGAGTTATAACTGAAAACATTTTTTGTTAGTGACACACACCTTATATATCTTTTCAGAGCATAGCTAGAAAGACATATTATCACACAGAGCTGATTGCTTAACCACAACATCCTCTTGGAGCAATTTACAGTTCTTCCTAACCTTGATGTTCCCACAGCTTTTCTGCCAATCAACGCAACCATGTTTTAATTAGCCAAGGTCGTCTCTGACCGTTCCCACAGCTGAGCATGGGGCTCCTGATGGATTCACTCTCCTCCAGCCCATCTCCACTGTTCCCACAGTTGCGCCCCAGCCCTCGGGAAAAACAGTCCAGGTTAGTGGAACAGCAGACCCACCGTCAGCCAAGGAAGAGCTGGTACGTGAACTATTACAGGAGCTTGACCCCTGCGCGTCAATGAGCTTCTCCACTGAAGCTCCATTGAAGATATACTCCATCAATGGGTTCTCCCCCTGAGGGCATCAGGAGAGCTGGCTGACATCATTGCTTAACCACTCTCCATCACCTTTGAGAAGTCGTGGAGACTGGGGACATCCCAGAAGACTGGAAGAAGGCTAATGTCACCCCCATCTACAAGAAGGTCTTAAAGGAGCATTCAGGAAATTACAGACCCATGAGTCTTACTTCAGTCCCTGGGAAAGTTATGGAAGGAATCCTCCTGGGGGCTGTTGCAAGTCAAATGAAGAACGTGATTGGGAAAAGCCAGCATGGATTCACCAAGGACAAATCACACTTGACAAACCTGATTGTCTTCCATGACAAAGCAACCTGCTCAGTTGATGAGGGGTGAGCAGGGACTTTGTCTACCTGGATTTCCCCAAGGCTTCTGACATGGTTCCCCACAGCCTCTTCCTAGAGAAGCTGATGTGTGACGGTCCGGACAGGGGTCTGTGCCATGAGGGGGGCACTGACTGAGCAGCCACACCCTGATGGTGGTGGACAATTGCCCCTTCTCAAACTGGTGACCTGTCACAAGCGGGATCCCTCAGGGGCTGATACTGAGCCCAAGGCTGTGTAATAGCTTTATATGTGATCTGGGTGATGGGATCAAGTGCACCCTGATGAAGTTTGCTGATGATACCAAACTGAGTGGGGAAGTGAGAGCCCCCCACTCCCTTCGGAAGGGAGAGCCACCCTGCTGGAAGACCTGCATAGGCTGGAAGAGTGGGCTAACGAGAATCTTGTGAAGTTCAACAAGGACAACTGTGAGCTCTTGCACCTGGGAAAACATAGTCCAGGAGCACAGCACAGGCTGGGAGACACCCAGCTGGGGAGCAGCTCCACGGAAAGGGACCTGGGGTTCCTGGTGGACAAGCAGCTCAGTGTGAGTGAGCAGGGTGCTGCTGTGGCAATGAAAGCCAACAGGATGCTGGGCTGCATCAGCAAGGGCATCGCCAGCAGAGATAAAGGGTCATTATCCTCCACTCAGCACTGGTCAGGCCACACCTGGAATACAGTGTTTGGCTTTGGTCCTCACTATGCAGAAAAGCTGTGGACAGGCTGGAGAGGGTCCAGAGGAGGGCCAACAAGACGACCCAAGGACTGGGAAGCCTGCCATATGAGGAAAGGCTGAGAGAACTGGGTTTGTTCAGCCTTGGGAAAAGGCAGCTTAGGGGAGACCAGGAGGGCACCAGGAGGTGGCCTTGGCTGGAGGAAAGCCACCTGGGTTTTGACTCTTGTGGCCGGGTGGAAGAAGGCTGCGTGTCTCCAACTGGAAAAATTTTTCCATGTGATTTAGAAACTTACCTGGGAGCTTCGAGGTGCAGATGAACTCATGAAGTTCTCACTCCTCTTTGCTCAGGATGAAGAGCCGGGGGCTGGCGACGGGCAGTAAGTGCACAATCAACGACTACGCCGCTTCTTTTAGCTGCCCAGCCATGCTCTGTTAACATCAAAAAATAGCTGGACGAGCCTGGGCCACGGCAGCCTGTCCTCTGTGAAGGGCAGAGAAGATCCAGCTCACACAAGATAAATTTATAAAGACCAGGCTACCTTTTTATTTGTGCATGTGCCACAAGCTGCTTTTTCCTGCACGGAAGATGTTATGGGTGCCTTACCACCTAGCTGTTCCTGTGGTGCAGTAATTATTTGTCAAGCAGTGTGCTGAGGCGGCCGGAGCAGAACCAGAGCTGGCAGAGGTTGCACTTACCAACCTGCCAGAAAATCCACCGTTTTACTGCCAGCTGTGTGCGCAGCACACGCGACGCCACAGGTCGCCCAGTAAAGACCAGGAGGGTCCTGCAGCCTGCTGGTGGCTCCGAAACCAGCCTGGAAATTGTGTTATTTGAGGAAGAAACTCCAGAGCCCCTCTCCTTGCTGGCTTTTTGCAACAGCCGTCACCAGTCCCGCCTCTCCGGAAAGGCAGAGACTATGGACCCGGACAGGGGGCTGCCAATCCCCGTCACCTCCTGTCCCCAGGGACGCTGCCCCGGTCCCAAGGGTCTCTGGCAGCCTCCCGGCCTTCAGGGATGTTCCTGCTTTGTTCCCCAGCTACTACCATGCATCAGCAGAGTTTGAAAGTTTGAAAAGTTTAATCACTGATGACAGCTGTTCCACTCGCAGCACGGTACCCAGAGAATAATTTCACATCTTCTTGCGTTGCTGCCCAGCTGGCCGTCCAGGCAGCACAGAGCCAGCAGCAGGGACCTGGGCGCCAGACGTGTGACCAGCGCCGAGCCGGTCCCGTACTGCTCCCAGCCCGCTGCTGCGCCCCCGGCCCGCCTGCGTACGGCTTTGTCCAAGAGAAAAATGTGACTACCTCTACACCTGTGCAACATCACACTTCAAGCTTTTGCATGCAGCCTTCAGGAAAACATGAACTTGGTTCAGGCGTAGGGCTGAGATAGAAAGTGGTATAGAAACACGCGTGCCGGAGAGGCACCTGGAGTCCAGGAGCTAGAAGAGCAAGCCCCAAGCTGTGCAGAGCCTCCCGATGGCTACAGCGCTCCCGGCGCTGACGTCTTCTGCAAATGCAGGCTAACCCTCTGGTGTAGAAAGTTATTTTCTCATGGAAGACAGCAACTTAGCACCTAAAAACTGACTTTTAACAGGGATGTGCAGCAGATTTCCACCTTTCAGAAAACTGTCACTTACCTTTTTAGGGTTTTAAAAGGGGGGTGTGTCTGTTTAAGGGGGTGTTTCGGTTTTGGTTTCGTTTTTAGGGATCTGGATCGAAATGACAGCCAGAAATGCATGGGCCTGTTAAGCACATGGAAATCACGCATCCCAAAACAGTTTATGGACACAGTAAGATGTGAACCAGGATGAGGATATCTACTTGTAAAACCTGTATCCACCCATCAGTTTCATATTTATAAACAACAATTGACTGCTGAGAGTGATGCAATCATCTTGTACCAACAGCTAGCAAGCAACAGACAAGCAGTTTTTGTTGAAGAGAAAGCCCCAGCGATCCAGCCAACAGCTGGACCTGAGAGAGCCGCTGCTTCCTCCCCTGCGGCGTGCACGCATCGGCAGGGAAACGCCATGTGGCCTGAGGGCCCCAGACACTGACATTCGATGGGTACCCTAGAATCACAGAACCGTTTTGCTTGGAAGGGACCTTTGAGATCATCATGTCCAACCATCAGCCCAACCCTGCCCACCCCACCCGTGACCCGTGTCCCTCAGCACCACGTCTGCCCGGCTGGGAAACACCTCCAGGGACGGCGACTCCACCACTGCCCTGGGCAGCCTCTGCCACTGTTTTCCCAGGACGAGGACCTGTGCTTTGCAATAAAGCAGCACAGACAGGAGTCCAGAACTTGTAAGAGTGGGAAAAACAAGAATTGCAATTTACCATGTGAACATTTTGCTCTTTCAGGTTCAAAGTCGGCCCCAGCATCAGAAGACAAGGAGCACAGCTCATCTGGCAGCATAGGAAAAGGAAGTGAAAGACGCAGGATATGGAACTTGAGGTAAAAAGAGGGAAAGCAGTCAGCAATGGGGGACAACCTGCAGGGAAAATACCTCCGTACGTTTGCTTTCAGCTCTAACTGAAGCAGTGCGCTCAGGCGAACAGGCTGGGACAACAAGCCCCCTCCTGTTGGCTGGCAATCGTTTCTCCCGCATCCGTCGTTCCCACCTCTCCACCCGCGCCGCCTGGCAGCGCTCTTGCACGCCCCGTCCATCGTCAGCAGGACGGCACGGCTCGGCGACCCACTGCCCCTTCCGCCAGCAGAGCCAGATCCCGCGGCAGGAGGAACCCCCGGCCCCCAGCCAAGGAAAGACCAAAGCCACAGGATTGCAAAGTTAACATTTTATTGAACTTGAGTTGATGTAGAACAGAGGGGCAACAATGGCTCAAGAGTTCATTAACAAAACGCCCCAAGATGTTTCATGTACAGAGTCTTAATACAGTTTGTATGGAAACAATTGAAAAGGTTGTAAAATACTCTCAGTCAGAAAGGGGGAGTCACAGCCCTCTCTTAAGCCTTCACGTTCACAAATATTGTCATCCCTTAAACAATTTCATACCCTTCCCCAAAAGGTTACGGAAATGCTGGCCACATCCCTCCCCCATCAGGTACAGAAACAAATGATAGCAAACTTATTTAAAGAACAATACTTCAAAGTAGCCATAGGTCTTTGCAGGAAACAACATTTACGTATCTAGAAAGACTCGTTGTAGCATTACTAATTTAAAAAGGCTAACAAATAAGAAAAGTTATAATATCAACACTTTAACCCAATTTCTGTTTAAAACCTGTGGAAGCAACGTGCTTCCAAGACTCGTCTACGTGTTTCACGAAAAACTTCCAAAAGATTTCAGTATACGTTTGGTTTTTTGTTGGTTTGGTGGGGTTTTTTGGGGGTTTTTTTTTTTTTTTGGTTTTTAAAACTGACAAGGTGACCTGAAGACCTAAAAACAGTCAAGTCTGCTTCTTCAAGTGACAGTTTAGAGTACATCACGATTTTAAAAAAATTACTTTGGGCACAGTTTTTCTCCCTCAAACCCCAGCAGGACCGGAAACCAATCCTCCTAACCTTTGGGGTTTTTTTTCAGCCAATTGGAAAGGACTATCGCCTCCCTTTCGACCTCGTATTTTTTATCAACTGTAGTGAGATTCACAGTTTCTGAAGGAGACATGCAGGGTTGCCCCGTCCCTACACCAATCATTTGCTTCAGATTTGCAGTAGTGCAGCCCCAGCCCAGACGCCACCACGTCCAACGCTTGTTTCTCTGAGTGAGCAGGCCAGTTTTACAGGAAAGGCAAAAATACAGTCAGAGGCCCCACTTCGATGGGATCTCGACGTCTGCTGAACAGGAATATCAACTCCAGGGAAGCAAGAGAGGGGAAGGTGGATTTACAGCACTATTTTGCAAGACATCGGCTGTCGGGTGTACTTGCAAGGCTTCAGAAATGCTCAACGCAAATGGGCAAAACCTTCAATTAAGGCCGTTACAGTAGCTTGTGGGGTCTGGTGGTGGTGGGCAGTACCGGACCTGGGAAGCAGCACTAACCTCCAGCTGCCAGGCAGGCAGGGCCCCTACGCCGGAGGCAGCACGCCAAGGCAGGCCAATGGCCACGGCAGGGGCACCCGCGCACGACGGCGGGTCGCACTTACGCAGCGCCAGCACCACGAACCCGCGCCCCGCGGCGTCCCACAGCCGCAGGCCACGACAGATCCAGGCACGAAGTTTAGATAAAGAGCACTGACCTGCCGAAAGGGGTCCCGGCAGCAGGAACTTCACGTTACTGTAATCGGAAAAGCCACTTTGCTCCTAGGCGGAAAGCCAACCACGCTGCGCAGCGGCGGCCGCAGCAGATTTCGCAGCCCGGGCGTTTACACTCAGCTGTGAGTCCGGCTGTCAAAGCCCGGGAGAACGCAGCCCTTCTCGGGAAGCAAGAGGTCCTCTCCTCACTTTGCCACTCGAAATGTGGCACTGAAAACAGCTGTACTGATCCAAGGGACCCAAAGTCAACTTGGTCTCTCCTAAGTAACACCGGCACCGCTGCCGGGCAGCAGGAAGGGATGCACCTCGCTTGCTACTCCGTCTCCTGGAATGTAACGTCTTTGAACCCCAAAGTTTAAGGCAAAAATTCAATTGCTACCATTTACCTGAATACATGTTTCTGGTTTACAGTGATACACAACGCGTTTGGGGTTTTTTTTTTTGATGCTGGACGTAAAGTCTATTAGTGATACCAGCAAAATGTTGGCAAAAATTCCAAAATCAGATTTGTAAACATAATGCTTCCCTTTTCAGTTGGCAGCATTTTGAAACGACAAACAGTAAGACACACAAAGATTTTGCTCAATTTTGACCAAACAACCTGTGTTTTCACATGATAAAGTAAGCAATGGTTTACATCAAAATAAACCCCCAAAAATGCATGAAATGAAACTTTGTGCTGTTTGGTGTTCACAGTATTTTATAGTTAAATACATCTGTTCTTTGTTATATTCCTGGCAGCCAGGACAAAAATCTTTAAATATATATTTCATGTAGGCAATAGCTTCTTTGTATATCTCTCTTCAAAAATACTTTATAGCAGTATATAAATAGGTAACCTACATGTTTAACTTTATAATCTTGCCCCAAAAGTATACACGTTTCATTTTTGCAAAGTATCAGTTTCCCCAATATTATTAAAGCTGACAAACGATTGAAATGGAAATGCTCTCATCTTCCATAATAGAAGTAGCAATTTTATAGGAAAAACCTACAGCAACACTCGTCAGTTGTTTTAACCTGAGCATTTGGCCTACCTGGAGTAGCAGCTTTTTTTTTTTTTCTCCCCACCACGCACGCTCACACCCACGCGTTCTCGCACACACACAGTACAAGCACACACTTTGAATACACCAGTAGGCCACTCAGTGTTTCCCAGCTGCCGCAGCGGAGCGGGAAGCAGTGTAGCTAATAATTTAACCACACTGAATATACACAAGCAAACACCTTAAGGCAATCACTGCAATGGGGGGTTTAAGTTGCAGGGGTGAGTTTCTGTTGTTACAAAACGGGCTGTATACAGCACATATGCTTGCCTCTTTAACCCTCCAAAACAATGTGATTTTTTTTTTTTTTATTATTTTGTGCAAATTTCTAAACCTTCTACCATTTAAGGCAAAGAGTTTGCATTAACAAGAAAGGTCAGAAAACAGCTTTATATTTATCCAAAAGCTATTTCAATTTGCTACAATATTTTCTTAAAATGTGCAGAACTGCGTAGTAGAGGTACTGGGTCCCCAGCATCTACCAATAAAATTATTTCAATGGACAAACATAAGTCTTGAAGGAAAGAAGGGACCAGAAAAAGCAGCTTCAAATATGCATATAAGCAACATCAACAATAATAAAAGTAGTTAACTTAGGTTTGCTAATACTGAAACTTCTGTAATGCAAAAGTTTGATAGAGATTTTTAGAGTCTTAGAGTAACTAATCTTCAATTTTAAATAAATATGCTTCAGTTCATTCACATGTCCTGGTCACAGCAGACGACTAGTGCCATGACTCTGCTTGACGTTGGTCAAATTCCCCTATTAGTCTCTTAATGTGAGACAGCTTGTTGTGGAGATACTCGCATCTGTACTTCTCTTCATAGTAGTTTGGGCTAGACTGTAAAGTTAAGATAAAAAGAAAATCAGGGCATGAAAACACTTCCGCAGAGTCCAATGTTTTGTGTCCTTTGCTTAAAAATAGCCCTGAGCCAGTCTCAGTGATTACTGCCCTCCCACAAATCTGGTGTTACACATACCTGTTTTAACTTTTGATACTCTTCTAAGATTTCTTCATGAAGGATCTGCAAGGAAAAAAACATGAAGACAATATGAAGAACAGTTCAATGCTACCAGAAAATGCAAGTTTGTGTAAAACGCTAAAAATACACTGAGTTTTACTCAAGATATTTTCTTCTCCATGAGCCACCACTCTCCTGCATTGCAAAAATAAACAAACATGCCCCCCACCCCCTATACCACCCAAGATCTGCAATTAAACCTGTAAATAGACGGGAAAAGGAGCACATGGTTGAACATTCACTTTGTGAAGTCGCTCACAGACAGCTCAAACAAGTGCAGTTTGAGGGCTGAACAACTTTCTGCAGGGTTTTGTCAAGCTTCAAAAATCACAGCTAGCCCAGGCAGAGTCTGAGCATGTATGCAAATTCCGCAAGGTTTCCCTTTGTCTGATTGAGCAGCACCAGGAATTTTAAAACACTCCTTCTGCTCACAAATACATTTGCAATCTGCCCAAAAACTAAATAAAAGCCAACCAAAAATCCTCAACACGCACGGGGGATTAAAGATTTCTGATAGTGAACATGTGGAATTTTTAGCTCCAAATCAGAGAAGTCCAGGCTGGAAAGCCAGAATATCAGGTTTTTAGCACCCTTCTGTGCTAAAATCATAGCTAGGATGTGCCACCTGGAAGATGAGTAGGCTGTGGCTGTAGGTTTAGTTTAGGGTACAAAATCTTGGGAAATAGAGGGTCAGGAAAGCTTTGGGATTACAACTGCGGGTTTCCTCGCGCTTCTGATCTTCTCCCCCACCCATGTGACAGCCTCCCATCCTCACCTCGCCAGGATGCCGAGGCGGGCAGCAAAGCCTGAGCCAGTCTGGTAATTCCAGCTACGCAACCGGTTACTCAGTCTCAGACACTGAGAGTCTTTTAAAACCACATCAATATAATTTAATAGATAAATTAACTGAAGAGGCTGCCTGTGCTGAAAATGTGGGGTTTTGGAAGGGATAAGAGAGAGATGAAATGCAGTCTTCACAGTTTTATCCTTCTTTACCTGATATTCTCTGGACCCTGGAGAGAGAAGCTTCCTTTGTGCATCAAGCTTTGTGAATCTCCCGGTGATGCGCTCTATCCGAGCATGCAAGTTCCTGTATTCCTCATACTCCGCATTGAAGTCATCCTTGTAACTCTGGCGCTGCTCGTATGACACTATAGCTATGTATTTTCTAATGGAAAAATAAGCAGGCATGCAATTTTACACCACGGACACAATTAGTATCACGCACAGACAACCCAAGCTTTAAGCCAGTTAACTCTGTGACTGACTGCTGCTACACGTAAGCACAGGTGCTCCAAGAGAACGTACTCAGGTAGTTACAGGAATCTACCATATTTTTGTGATGCTTATTTGGTAATATTTTACATTTTAGAGTTTTTATTCAGAAGCTGCACCATAAGAAGTGCAGCATCCTTAGAAAACATTAGTGCTCACTCAAATACAGAAGGACCAATAAATGCATCAGCTTCAGTGAGAGAAGAGAAAATGCTAACCTGTTTCCATGAAGGGACAGATTAAGTTATTATTTACTTTTGAAAGGTCATTTTCATTACATTTTTGGAAGGGACTGCATTTATGGAGTTGGATCCAGTCAGGTTGTTAGGTCCTTGGCTACGTTTGTGCCTCTCTTAACAGCAAAACACAATAAAATTTTGTTATTTTAGTGAACACCATTTCCATTGTTGTCCACTCGACTGGGGCACTTGCAATACAACAACAAAAACAACCTGCAGAGAAGTCTGAAACAAAAATCAACCCCATCACATCACCTCCTAAGGAGGGGAAAACCCATAAACTTTTGAAGCCACTGATATGATTGAAACTTTCTGCATGCCCTCCCTCAAATCAACATGAGTGGGTTTAACGAGCTCATTATACAAATGCAAGATGAAGCGACAACGTGAGTAGTGGATACCATTTCCCACTGCCGTCACACACCAATAATTCTGGTCTTTCTAGCCTAATGACCTGGCTCTCTTTGGGTGGCAGAGGCACCTCCATATGGGGACAAATCCCTCAAACCATCCTTAGATTAATTTTTGACTAGCAGTAAAGATTTAACAAGTTGAAAGTCCGTACCAACACATGTGACAACTGTTGTCAGTGATGTATGCCAGGCCAGATGCACCTGATCAGAGTGCCAGGCAGTTTTTAAAAGAAAAACAGAGTCACCCTTCAACCTTTTGGGAGGCACCTGTGCAGCCACAGTGTGGAGTGCTGGCTTGTGCGCAGCTGCATCCCACAGCGAGAGTCTTCACAAAGGACAAGAGCTCAGCAAAGCACTCGCAACGCCAGTGTGTGGAGAGGGAAGAAACAAGAATAGAAGCGGGGAGAAAAGAGAATCTGTTCCGTTTTTCTAGCATGTGCCTAAGTTTTGCTTAAACTTAACTTGAGTTCCTTTACTGTCAAATTTTACGTTAAGATGGAAAGTATTTTTATGCTAAAGCTGTGATTATACTAATGAATTATGCAGAACTTAGAGACAGGAAGAGAAGCTGGAATAAACTACCGAAGTCCTTTAAATTGGATCTAATTACCAGCTCTCTCTGGTTTCAATGTTTCTGTAGTGACCAGCCAGATGTCTGAAACACCACAATCTAATTTTTTTCCAGGACACCATGATCTGTGAGATTGTTCCAGAGCTTGCTCCTTTCACAGAGAATTCCTCCTTAAAGTTTTTAATCCCAATCAGAACTAAACCAATCGTCATGAAATCTTGCATGAAGGCTTTTTTCGGGGGTTTTTGTTTTGTTTTGTGTTTTTTTGTTGTTTTTTTAACTTTTAGCAATGGCTACTGGCATCCAACTTTAACATGCGATCACATCAAACAACCGCATACCTTACTCCTCAGTATCACACGCCCCCTCGGCTCACTGGGAAGCAGACTGCAAAGAGCTGAATCCGTTTTCACCCAGCAGAGGCTGGAAATTAAACCCGGGTTGAGCTCTCAGCCTAGCGCATGAGGCACTAAACTGCTTCCCTGCGGGGCCAGGTTTACTTTCAGCCTTTCCATGGAGCATCCCTTGCTGCATTATGCACGACGCAGGGTGCTACCATGCCATCCGCTTTAAAGCCGACGGAAGACGTACCAAAGTTCAGGTGCTGCGGGGAGGCCTGACCTCCCTTGCTGACGTTACTCCTCCGACAGAAGCTGGTGAACCTGGCAATTAGCAGCATTTTGACAGACTTCTCCCCCCACTCCTGCACCGCAAATACGACATGCGGGGTCAGTACCGCTGACGCTGCGCCACTGCACTGCTGGGAAGTGTCCGGCTTTACCTACGCTGCTCATTTCAGCTCTGAGCACTGAAGGGTCGTCAAAACATTCTGAAACTCATCCTTCCAATGGAGGAAACTGCCTCACATTGCTCCCCATGGTGCCCACCCCACCCCTCACCCCCAAAAGGCATCTTATTAGAAATTCAGGTTGCACTGACCAAGTTATTCCAACTATTCCACTGAAGCCACCTTCCAACTTTTCATATTTTTAACAAAAGGCCACCAGTAAAACAGTGGTGACAAAGCCCAGGCACTGGGCATTTGAAAGAAAAATCCTCCTGATAGAAGATTTGATATTCTAAAACAGTATTTAGGCAACCAAATGATTGTGTTAGTGGAGCTAGTTCATTTTAAAGCAAGTTCTTTAATACTTGTCATGGATGAAAAAACTTTTTATGTATCAGGTAAATTTTAACTTTTCGGAATGTTAATCTTGTATGTCACAACTTGTTAAGGAGCTACAATTAAATTTAGTGAGAAGTCCTTCTGTAATTTTAAAGACCGCAATATGCCAGTCATTGTAGATATGCAGTATTTCACATGCAAGTTTAATGCATTTTTATCTTGTTTTGTAGTCAAAATTAAGCAGCTAAAATTTAAAATCTGAATCTAAGTTTTTCTATTTTCTCTCACACTGTGGTCTGCAATTCTATGGTGAAACTGGGTATTTTGCTGTAGCTTCAAGTTAGTCATTGGCCACTTTACATCAAGCTTTAGAAATAACTTTGAAGATTAACTCGTGTTGGCTCATATATATGCTTTGTAATTCTGGACTTTAAATCTGCTGTCTTCCCTCCCCATCTTTCCAGTTTAGATGCACTAAGCACTGAAAACACAGGAAAGATGTTCAAATTTAGGTACTTAGTATTTTAGCGTTCAGCTTTCCTCCTGTACTGCCTGACTTCTAAAAAGAAAAGTGCACATTCATATTCCTTTTTATTGTGCTCTTGAAGAAGAATGAAATTAAATGTTTTAAGTCTTCTTCTAAAGTGTATTAAAAGTTCTTTTTAACACTTCCTTTTCCCCTGCAATAATTAAGGGACAACCTCAGAGTTTAAAACTTGCAGGTACTTGAATAAGGCAGTTGGATGACTTAAAGGAACTTGCCATCGTTCTAAAATTGCATGTTGTCAAATTGTCGAATTTGCAGCTAAATGAGAGTTTTTGTAGGTGATTTTTCTACTGCTTCAATGAGTGGCAAGAGACTTAACCGTTTCTTTACTCACATGAAATAGTCCGGTTGTTCACTTGTTGATGAAGGAGGCTCTCTGGAGGCAGTACAAGTTTCTTTAACTCCTACAGAAAAGCAGAATTTTGATACTTCGATAAACGGATTTTTAATGTAGCCACACAATACCAACCTGACAGGCTTGAAAAAATCCTTTAGAGTTTTATTCTCACAGTAAATTACTTGGAATAAGCTCTATGAGCTCGTAATAGAGCCCACACGACCTTCTCCACAGTGGGCGGTACCGGGGTTTGGAAAGAGGGCACAACTAATTTATTCTACAGGTTGTGCGCTATCACAGTATTAACCTGAGGTGAACTTTTTTATTTGAAGACACCATGGGGCATCTGCACAGCAATTCAAGTTATGTGGCAACAGATGCAACTGCACAATGAAGATAGCTTGAAATATATATATACACACACACACACCCCCCAACATCCAGGTTCCAGTGAGAAATAGAGTAGAAAGCTGAAGTTCTTTTCATGCCGTGTTTTTATCCCTCCTTCCCTGCCAATTACGGATATCCGAAATTAGATTTAATTTCGGCACTCTTCTAAGCAGGAAAGTCAATAGCATTGTATACAGGTTACTGACATTCAGGCTTCAATAACCTGCAACAAAGACTTGCTCCACATTAATGTGGCAATACTGGGTTTGAAAGTTATTTGCATTTGTAAATTGCTCTTTTAAATGGCATTATGAAAGCACAGTACACTTAATCTCTAATCCCTCTTTTTAAAGGAGCATTTCAGGAGCCCCCTGTCTTTTTGATAAATAAGAAAAATGGCTGCTGTAAGGAAAAGTTAGCTGGAACAGGAAGGAATGCTCAGTATCTTGGTAATCTCTCTCTGCATTTCTTTCGGGGTTTTGTGGAAAGCTTAAAAGACACACAGTCCTTTATATTCATTATTGTCTTACACTACCACTGTTTAAAAACAGGATTTCTGCTAAAGCTCAGTCATTCTTGCCAATCTCTAAGCTATCTGAGCTTTAAATCGTGGGGAAAGAAAAGAGCTATCATGCAATGTTCTGTTTCATTCTTCTACTTTTAACATTAAAACTATTACATGGTATATAGGAGTATAAAAAGAAGTGTAAAAGTGGAAACAAAATTTGAAAGAAATGCATACGGTAATACTAATAGTCACAGTATGTACAATACAACTTATGTAAACAGTTTTGCTGTGAGCATTTCACTTTCAAAAATTCAAGTGCATTTTTTGACATGGCTCAGTCCATTTGAAAGCTTCAGTGTAAGCATCAACTTGAAATGTACAGCTTTTTCCTTCCCTGGCCGTTCAGAATTTTGTTGCTGGCTCTCTGGAGAAAGATGCTCACGTGTTTATAAATTCAAGCACGAATATTTTCAGAGCAATCCCAAGACATGTGGGCACTGTGCAGTATGTCCAGCCTAAACACGAAGCGACCTCCTCGACACACCCTTATCTACAAGGACAGCAACGCTTCCAAGAGGGGCCTCCCCGCCCCCTCGCTGCACACCGCAGAGATGTCTCCAGGCTGTGACAGAAAAGGGCTAAACCTGATATCTAATCTGCGAGTAAAAGCCCTGAAATTGGACAACACAGATTAACAAAGGGACTGAACCTTGTCCCATTTTGTGTGTGTACAGTGTGTTAAGAAACCAAGTATTCTTTGTGCATTTCTGTTCTACGTCTTTCAAAGTCGTAAGTTTTGCAGCTAGGATGGGGAGGAGCTCGCAGCACAGGTCAAACCAAAGCTCTAGTGAACCACATGCCAGTTTGTGTCAGTTTTAGATTTTCCACGAAAAGGCTGAGTTCAATGAACCTTGTGTTGTGATACACCACAAGATACATGTATGTCTGATCTATGTGTTTCAGTATACTAGTATGCAGTAAGTACAGGTGACAGGTTTTTATTTTCAGCACGCAGACTTTAAAACTTGCTGTTGGAAAAAGCTGAGTAAATTGTCAGTTTACGGGAAATGAAGCAAAGAAAAAAAAAAAAAATCAATTCCTTGTGTTTTTCTAGAACCTAGCTCTTTCATGTAACCAGTTTCCATCCAATGGCAATCCATTTCACATTTCTTTGTTCAAATTATTTTTGTTCTACAGAGTGGTAATTCTTAAAAATGAACCAAACTTTAGCTAATGTTCCAGCAGAACGAATCTAGCTTCTGTTTTTTGTTGTTTGTTTGTATATTTTTTCCCTAAACTAACAGTTGCAATGTAATGCAATGGCAGAAAAACAATGATTCTTCATGACCATAAAGCGGGGATAATGGCAAGGCAACTAATTAATGTACAGCAAGAGAAAAAACCCACACCGTTCACGTTTCCAGTCCCTGGTTCTACTGGTCCCTTTTGCACCAGGGTTACCCATACAGTAGTTAGGAAAAGCAGCGTATTAATACCTTCACCTGATTTGGAACAGGAGGATTTTCTCAGCTTGGCAGTTTCTTCTTTTCTAAGGTCTTTCCCCTCCCTGCTCACACTCATAATGTCCTGCGTTTTGCTTTCATCCGTCTCCTTACGTTCTTTGACGTTCTTGGGGTTTCGGTGCAACTCCGCATGCTTCACGCCTGTGGACTTGGGAGGCTCCACCTGCGCCACGGCAGGCACTGGGATTCCCAAAGGAGTCCGAGAGGTATATTTTTGTTGCTGGCCCTCACAGATGCTACTGCCGTTTTGACTGAAGCTGTCCACCGGCAGGTCTTGCGTCCCCCGCCCCTCCGGGGTGCTGGGGGAGCTGGAGCTGGCGGTCTGAGGGGGGTTGTTGGCGGGAGGGAGTGTGGGAGGCAGCAGCAGCGGAGCAGGCGTAGTGGCGGCTGGGGCGGGGGGAGGCGGCGGAGGGGCGGCAGTGGCTTTCTCCCTGGGGGCTGGCAAGTGGCCACTGGGCGACAGCTGGACTCGGCTGGTCAGGTGAGAGATCCTCTGCTTTTTGGTCATCAGAGGGTCAATAAAATCAGAATCCAAACTCCGTTTCTGCAATAATAATAATAATAATAATAATAAATTTGTAAAATCAGCAGAATTGAGTTTTGCTCCCATTCTGAAAAAGCAGCATTTCTGAACAGGTAATTGTCGAAAACATGTCTCTCTCACCTAAAAATAGCTGTCAAACAAGGAAGTGCTGCAGCTTAAACATACATGGTTTATTCCATTCTTAGTTCCTAATCTTATAATTTAGCAAGTTGTTCTTCAAATCTACAGTTTTGGGAGAGAAACACTCTCTTTAGCAGCTCTGTCAAAGGCTTCACCAAAACGAGGAGGTCAGGTCAGCTTTGTTTAGGTCCCAACTTCAGCTGGGACATCCTGGGGTAAAAGTCGGCCCTTGCCCTCTCACAGCCATGTGATTTGCCAAAGCAGCCCCGAGAGGCACGCAGCAGTGTGCCTGTCAGAGCGCGAGAAGCGCCCGGTCGATAAGAACTAGCAGAAACCCCAGCTGTGCTACAGCTGTCGTTCCAGCTGATCTCCAGCAGAAATGCTGGTTCACATCCTCTTCTCCAGCAAACGGGCACGCGGGGGTACAAGTGGAAGCCTGGGCCAGGAGTGCCAGGCAGCACGCTCTGCCACCCTGCTGAAATAAATGCAGATTCTCTGTGTACTGTTTCGCCCTCTGACTGGAAGAAAGGTAGGGAAGAACAGACATGCGCCCTGCCTCCTCTATTTAAATGTAAATATCTCAGACTTTCTGTACCTCCCAGTGTATCACTGTACACACACAAGCTCTGACACTCTTCAGATTTCAACTGCATTTACTGAAATGCAGTTCAAGTCCCAGAAAGTGTCAGACTTTTCCTTGAAGCAATGCCTTTTAAGCGGAGTTTTCCAAGCTGCTTCTAAAAGGGTTTGCATAGTCCTCTTGTATGGATAAGAGCACAGGACATACGCATTTTAAGTCTGAACAGGCCAGGGGACGGCAGACCTACCACCTGCTGACGCAAACCTGCCTTTTCACACCTGGGCTACCCTGAACCAAAATGGGTCCTTAAATGATGCCTACGGGGAAAAAAATAAAAGTATTCCTGCAAGTGGATCACTACTGTAATTTGTCCTTATTACAGACTTTCCCAAGCTTCATACTTAAAACAGTAGCACAAGGATGTTTGTGCATATTTTACGTATTATAACTACTGTATCACATGTAACAAGAATATATACTTACCTTGTCTTTAGAAAACCTTCCTACACACCAAGATAAACAAGTTACATGACAATACAAAACAGTTTTAAGTACTTAAGCAGAAAGTACAGGGTTGTGTAACAATAACGGGTAACCAAGAAGTTCAGTAGGCATGTTGAAACTCTACAGCGGAGTTTAGGTTTCTGCAAGGTCAATGTAGTACGGGTGCACAGTTACGATTTAGGCCACCGTGCTGGCCCTTCAAACACAAGGGCAGTCTCTGTCAGAAATCTAGGTGTATTTACAAAATACTGAGTTGACATGAATTGTTTTCTAAAAAAAAATTAATAAACATTCTGAAATACAGAACACTAAGTATAGCAACCCTTACGCTACACGACTGTAAATTTTTTGCAGTCTCGACGGTGCAACCATCATTATAAAAATATAACAACTCAATTAGAAAGAAATGCTTCAGTTTTTCCTGTGTTAAAGATAACATTAATGCTTCACATCACGGCTTTTACACCAATATAAATTGTGATAAATCTTAATACACTGTAAATAGCATTAAAAAAAAATACAAAATACCTGAGAAGTTGATGGAGCATCTTTATTAGAAGTCACAGGAGATTCCAAATGGCTGGTGCTGGTGGCATTCTGAGGTGACTGTAATTTTCTGTAAGGATGACCCAACAGTTCAGGTTACAAAGCAAAAATGTCTATGTCATAGTTCTTTCATTATAGGGAAGACAGACATTCATTTCCCAGAAAAAGTTTTTTTAAATGGCTATTTCCTTCCCCTAGAGACTGAACTTACCTAGAAAGTATTATATCCAATGACTGTTTATCTATTTCACTGTATCCAGGCCAATCTTTCTGAATTTCTTTAAACACATAATCCTTCAGAGTGTAAGAATTATCCTTTGGGTTCAGGTTGGCTACCTACAGGCAGACATTTAAGAAAATAAATGTTCATTATACCTAAATGCAAACTACAGAAATAAGATTGGTACTGCAAAGCTAAATCAAAGCTGCAAACGAAAAAGCACACTAGTTTTCCAGGTTTTTTAGATGTGAAGATCAAGGCAGCTCTCATGTAATGAGCACCAGTTTTTAAAAGCATGTGGTAGTTTTGGGATGTAGAAATTTGGATGGAAGAAAATCCCAAACTCCCACAAGCAATGCACTCTGTGAAAACCTCTCTCTGCACCGTGCATCTAGCTTTTTGTCTTTCATACAGTATTAAGAATCAAGGCAAACTATGCCGAAATTTTAAATCTTCACTGAACAGAATACGTTGAGAGGCCTAGTCTTTTTTTTTTTTTTTAATTTCATTTATTTTTATTTTTTTAAGAACTGAAGAACACTATCTCCACATACAAATTCAGATTTGTTCAACTTCAGGAGGACACCTGCTGTTCTTTTGTTTTACGCAGCTATACTGCAATGGCAGAGCACAGACTGTGCCTGGAACGATGCATGTTTTCCATCATCACATTAACGACCACAGTATGTCGTCATTTCTCTTGACAAACAGAATTGCTTTTCTTTCTTAAGTGCTTGAGCCACAAGAAACTATAGTTTCTACTGAACAGTCATATGTGATAACCCTTGAACCACTTCTTTCACTATAAAGATGAATTATTCACCTATCCCATTAGTTTTAAGCCATATCAAAGCTCCACCATTCTAAGTTTTATTTTGAAAACAAGATTTAGTGCTAAAAAATGCTTTGAAGCAGTGCACAGGCCCGGATCCACTTTTCAATTTGCAGACGCAGGGTTCATTACAGCAAGGCATTGTCATGAGAAGGTTGTGTGCATGCCCTCCTGTATACCTTTGAAAGTAGAATAGGTTTATCTCTTCCTTTAAGAAAAACACAAAATATTTTCAAAAAGTTAAAATGAGCTAGTACAATCTTGAGACCATCGACACTTAAAGTGCTGGTTTAGACTTCACCTGACATCGGTTCAGAGAAAACCCCAAAGAAAAACAGTCTCCATCAACTCGCCCAATACAAAATGCTGAGTAACTCATCAGCACATCACCATCATTTTCTGCAGTTTTGCCTATTTTTTCCTTGAAAACATGATAGATGACTACTGCTAATTCATGTCTGCGTGCACGTATGTCTGTCCACAGCTTGAAAAAAATTAAAAGTAGCAAAGATACACAGAAAAAATTAGTTACTTGTTAAAAACAGAAATAAAAGCTGTACTCCAAGAAAAACAAATCTGTACATAATAGATGTTAGCAAGTTCAGGCTGCTGATTTTAGATTCATACAAAAAACCACCACCACGCAGCAAAGAAGAACGTGAGCAAGGCTTTTCAGGGTGTAGTGCTGCTAATGTGACCATTTCTGAATGCAAACCAGTACCCTGAGGTAGTTCACATCACACACAGGAACAGACTCCAAGAAAGTCTCCTTAAATGTTGTCAAGCATAACAGGACAGGAGAAAATTTTTGCACCGTTTATCCTCTAGGGAGCTGAGCTTTTTGAATTTTATAATCAACTGAAAGTATAAATCGACTACTTCAATTTGTACGTAAGAACATGTCTCTAGTTAAACTATGTATGTCTTCATGGTGAAAAAACCTACCATTGCACTGGGCAAACAAAGCCACAACACAACGCATTCAACGAATGACTTTTTAAAATTCAGTGTAGGATCAACCAAAGCTGCATAAATACTGAATTTTACTCACTGTAATAGGTTCCAAAACACTTTTTTTCCTAGATAAATAGAAAATATTCCTACTATACATATTAATACATGCACAATTCAGCCACAGTCTATGGGTACAGGGAGTATTTAAAAAGGAAGGGAGGAGCCACTGCATCTTATGATACTTTAAGGAGCCTTTTCTGAACTGTTTTAGTAGAAATTAATGTGACACTCTTGAACACACAGCTTAAAAGTGTCACCTGTAACTTTACAGGCTTACCAATAATTTTTATGGATCTGATAAAAAAATACACACGGAACTTCACTCAAAGGAGCACTGGAAAAGCTACGGAATAAAAAATGGTTTCAAGTAAGATGAAGACACAATCCACATGACAGCAAAGAAACACTGTGCTCAAAATCGGACCACCATCTTTTTCATTTACAATTTGTCTGGAACACCCTTCCCTGGACTGTAATTCTAACAGACGTGACAAGAAGCCAAGTACCATTTACAGGCCACCAACTGCATTCACATGAAGGACTAACCTACGCGATTACTGAACTTTTCCCCTCATAAACTCCCCACAAGAAATACTAAGTACTATGACAAACTATTTCACACAATCAAGACAACGCATGGTCAGTTTCTCTTAATTAATCAGTCCAGGTAGAAGAGAGAAAAAGAAAAAAAATCAGACAGCAGGAGCAACAAAGCTAGAAATAGTTAACTCCTGCTTGCCGTTGTAGCAAAACAAAAACACTGCATAAATTATTTAATATTTGTTTCCTTTCTTCTTGCTGACTTGCAGTTTGGGGCAGCTGTATAAAGTTGATTGAAAAACTTAAATAAGGAGCATTACATAAGTTGTTTATTATTTTCTCATTTAAATATAGCAGTAACACACCTCAAAATTATGATTAAAAGAATAGCAGGAGGGAAAAAATGTTGGTACAAACCCCATGATCTCACCTGCTGAAGGACAGTTCCAAGGGAATTCTTGTCCTTTTGGTTGACACCATCTCTCTGCAAGCGAGCAAGTAACTCTGGTTTCTTGTAACTCTTCAGGGCCAGTAAGTGAATCACCCTGTCCCTGTACGGTCGCTGAGAAACAGCGTTGTGTGTGTGAACCCTCCGTATTACATTTGCAGGGTTCATCGGCATCGACCTCTTCCTCTCGGGCACAGCATCTGGAATGCTTTGTGGCGCTCTTTTGACCTGTACTCTTTTTCCTAAAGTAAGGTGTTTTTTTTTTTAAAAAAAAAAAAAAAAAGAAAAAAAAAGAAAGGGTGACATGGGATGTCGGGAGAAGACAAGAAAGTTGACTTAGAAGAATTTACTACGCCTGATAAACCCTAGAAGCTGTATTTAGTTAGCATTTCAAGAACTAAGAATATGGTAGTAAAGATGCATCAAGCTAGGCATTAACAAAGAAATATTCAATATAAAAAAAGCTGGTAAATGAGTGATACGGGTAGGAAGACTTTACCAATTATTTATATAGATAGTGCTTTTATTATTTTTCCTGTTAATAAGCGCAAGCACTGAATACCCAAAAATCAGGCTTTTTCTTTTTTTTTTAGAAGGGTACTCTGAAGTGTGATGCAAAGGTCTTCCATATAGCTAAAAGATTCCCCGTTAATGCCTAGGGAGACCAAGTCTACACAGTTAATTGCATCACTGCTTAAAGAAACTATCAACCTTTGGTACTAATCACTTCATAGAATGGTTGGAGTTGGAAGGGGCCTTAAAAGACCATCTAGTTCCAACCCCCTGCCATGGGCAGGGACACCTCCCACTAGACCAGGTTGCTCACTTGGGTTACTGTAAGTTACACCACAATTGAAGCTGAAATGTTCCCCCCTTATTAAATAAGCCCAGGTTTGTCAGAATAAATACACCAAAAATTTAACAGTTCTTGGGATCAAGGCCAGAGAAATTTTGAAACGTGGCCTGCACAGCTTTTTGGACCAAAGTCTATAAAAACATGCGTTTCTCAACCGGAGGAACAATGCAAGTGTTTGCAAGCCATGCATCCAGAATTTGAAAACAACACCACCCAACCTGAATCTCAGTTTTTCCAGAAAAAGACCCAAACTTCTCTACTCTGTGTTTTCAAATAGCATTTGCTATCAGAAGAAAAAAAGGATTTATCAGAATGTTACAGAAAATCATTGTATTAAACATTGTTTGCAGTCAAACATAGGATGTGGCACAACCTCAGCATTTTTCTGAAACCAGCAACTCATGTTTGGTAGATGAGGGAAACTTAATGAGTATTGGTGAGAAAATCTGAAGCTTGCTCCCTTCTATCAGGCCCACAGAGACTGAGGTGTGCTTATCTACTGCTTGTCCTCAGGAATAGCAAAAATTTATTTCCATTTTGCAGTGGACGCCAAACCTTTATAACCTTTCTACGCTGCATGCTCCCTGGACTTTGCTCTTCTGGTTTTCAAGAACAAACCCATTCGCGCAGACACACACGGTTACACTTCTGGAACAAGATGAACTTGCCAGCTGTTTACTGAATGCATTTCAAACGTTTTGACAAGTTAAATTCAATGTAGATACACAAACCCCCGGCACAGCAGAGAGTGTAAGCAGCAAACAAGGCCTGCTGGTGGCGTGATCATCGTGCTGGAAGACTGATACAGTTTTTTTATGTGTTGTCTCTCTCTCATTTTCTCCCCTCTCTGAAGGGAGGGAGGGCAAAGAGAGCATCTGTTGTTCATTCAGTGGCTGGTCCAGCCCAAACCACGACAGCCTGAAACCTTCTAAAGTTGTGTCTCTGAATCACTTAAGAAATAATAACTGAAACCATAACCAAGCATTAACGTGATTAACAACCCCAGTTCCTAATTTGTACTGTAAGAAGCACGTTGCACACACCTCCCCCTGTGCCCTACCAGCAACTGGACGTGTCCTACCTGAGCTTTGTCAATGCCAGTCTGAAAAAACAGAGTGTCCCCAAACACCGCCACTGTCCTACTGCCAGTCTGCAGACCCCATTTACTGAGCACTAAATATTCACTGAAGTTCTCCTCTCACGCTGCCATCAAGGTGCCCTTTAGACAACACGGGGGAAGCAGTCACAACCCCGTGTCCCGGTGCAGACCCGTGCCCAGCTCCCTGAGCGCCAAGGAGTCCTTTATCGCCAAAAAGCCGTGAGGATGCTGCTCTGGCAGGCTCTGCAGTAAGTTGCGGCAGAGCAAGCGCGGCAGCAGCACTGCCAGGGATGTCCGTGCTGGCAGGGCACGGCAGCCCCAGCCGAGGCAGAGCCCCCGTTGCTCGGCGAAGAAGAATGCAGCTGGCTGAGCTCGCTGCTGCCGGCAGGACGGACACCCACACTGCGGCAGGACGGACACCTTCCCTCTATCTGCAGCCAGTGCCAGGCTCCTCGGGAAATGGTACTCGGAACAGTTTAATAATGAATCACACCACCTAAATGCTTTTTGTTTTGTAGCAAATGATGATATCCATGGGAAGATGCCAACATTACCTTACTCTTTTTTTTTTTAAAAAACAAAACAAAACACCAAACCCCATGATCTTTTGGTAACAGTTGCTTATTAATGACCAAGACATAAAATAAATAAAATTCAATCAGCATTAGCAAGTGTGAAAAGCCAAGTTCTTCATATTAAGGTTATGAATTTGTATATGAGATTTCCTCAATGTTAATTTTTTTACATTACGAGTTAAGGTTAATGGTTTAGCACAGTATTTAGGTACTTAAAAGTGCTATTACAGAAACAAAACATTAGCTACTAAACCAGAGAACTTAAGTGCCTGGGGTGGTAAAAAACCCTCACCTCAATGGTCAAAATTTCAACCAGTCAAGCAATGTGGGAACAAGGAAGGCTTTCTAGGGTAAAAAAAAAAAAGGCGAATGTCTGAATGCAGCAACAGATTACAAATCTGATTTGAAGGCAGGCTCCTTACACCCAAGATCTCTGAACACACCACCTTTCCCAAGAATAGAAAGACGAATTACTGAGTTTGAAAACTTACAGACATCTAGTAGAAAATGAAATACAACCATACCTAAAAATGGTCCACCAGGTTTAATAACCTTTGCACTTCGATTGCGCGACTCCTCTTCTGCCTGGGTCATGCGCTCTCTGGTCGTCACATAGGAATCACTTGTTGCACATACTGTAATTTTATTCTGTATAGATCCCAGGCAACTGAGTTGTGAGGCTCCAGAACTATAAAAACATTGAAAAAGATTGAGCCCAAGCAGTAGTTCAGGTTTAGAAGTATGGTTGCATCGGGAACTTTAAAACCTGTCTTAAGAGGTGAGGAAAGACTTTTTCCAGTTCTGACAGCTAGCAAGGGCGCAAATATGTTTCTAATTGTCTCTACACATCCAAATTCTATCAGTTTTACCAGTCGGTGTAATTACATTTCCTCACATAACCGTGTTGGAGAGGCAGGTTCAGGGCAGTGTTGTTGGCTGTACCAATAACTGCGGCAATCACAGAATCACAGGCTGGTTTGGGTTGGAAGGGACCTTAAATCCCATCCAGTGCCACTGGGCAGGGACACCTCCCACCACACCAGGCTGCTCCAAGCCCCATCCAACCTGGCCTTGAACCTCCAGGGATGGGGCAGCCACAGCTTCTCTGGGCAACCCCGGCCAGGGGCTCACCACCCTCATGGGGAAATTTTCCTCTTAATATCTGTTCTAAATCTCCCCTCTGCCAGTTTGAAGCCGTCACCCCTCATTCTATCACTCCATGCCCTTGTAAAAAGTCCCTGCCCAGCTTTCCTGGAGCCCCTTCAGACACTGGCAGGGGCTGGCAGGTCTCCCCGGAGCCTTCTCTTCTCCCGGCTGAACCCCCCCAGCTCTCCCAGCCTGTCCTCCCAGCAGAGGGGCTCCCAATGTGGTGCTTTACGTGACAATTACAGGGACAACTCGGGCAGTTACACTGGCAGCCCCGACCCCTGTCTCTCAGCTCAGCACAGGTCCCCTCTCCTCGCCCCAGGTTGCCCGTGGTGGCCCTGAAGGACCAGGGAGGGCCGCACCCGGAGCGCTGTGTCCAGTTTTGGACCCCTCACAACAAGACAGACACGGAGGGGCTGGAGCGTGTCCAGAGAAGGGCAGCGGAGCTGGTGAGGGGTCTGGAGCACAAGTCTCCTGAGGAGCAGCTGAGGGAACTGGGGTTGTTGAGCCTGGAAGAGAGGAGGTGGAGGGGAGACCTTCTCGCTCTCTGCAACTGCATGGGAGGAGGGTGCAGCCGGGGGGTCGGTCTCCCCTGCCAAGGAACAGGCGATGGGACAACAGGAAACGGCCTCAAGTTGCACGAGGGGAGGTTTAGGATGGATATTAGGAAAAATTTCTTCACGGAAAGGGTCCTCAAGCCCTGGCAGAGGCTGCCCAGGGCGGTGGTGGAGTCGCCGTCCCTGGAGGTGTTTCCCAGCCGGGCAGACGTGGTGCTGAGGGACACGGGTCAGGGGAGGGGGGGGCAGTGCTGGGGTGATGGTTGGACTCCATGATCTCAAAGGTCCCTTCCAACCTGGGCGATTCCATGAGTCTATAGGGTAAGCCAGTCCCATCTGGCTTATCAAAATGTCCACCCTCCTCCCCGCCCGCTCTGCGCGCTGCAGTGCATGGAGGAGCGCTCGCGGCCCACCCGCCTGCTGCGCCGGGCACTCGTGTCTGAGCCGCAGCACTTCGGCAAAGCCCGCAGCAGGGGACAGACGGCGAGGCCTCCTCCGTAGTGCCAGGGCGGGCGCTGGGCTTCAGGAGGCGCTTCTGGAGGAGCCCGGCCCTCCATGGCCGCTCCAAAGGTGCTCCCGCGGTGCCCAGCCAGGAGGGCACCTCCACCACCGAACACCAGCTTCATGTGAACTGGCCTAACTATCGCCGCGCTTCACGAGCACGCTGTGCGGCATCCGCCATTGCAACAGCTCTGGCCAGAGAAGGGACACCACCTTTAGCTAACCCGAACCCCTCCGGTCACCCTAAAACTCCCCATCAAGGCTCCAAGAAGGGTCAAGAATCTCCTGTCTCAACGTACCACATCGCTTCTGAAAGTCACATGGCTGGACCAAGCCACTGGACAATATTTCAAGATTTAAAAGCTACAGTTTTGTTCATAGCCTAGAGCCATGTATTGATGCCTTGCAGCGCATTTACAACAGGAAAACAAAGTTCCTCTTGACATCTAAACCATAGCTTTTAGCCGTTGCTCATTTCCTTGAGCATCGCTGCCTTTATGCACTTTTCCACCGGAGGAGCAGCCGAGCACTGACCGAGACGCTGTGCGATCCCCCTGCCTGGGCTGCGCTTCTCAAAACCCAAAGCCAGTTTTGCAGGCAGACCTGCCTTGAGCGCAAAACGAGACTAGACACCCTGCAGAGGTCCTTTCCGCTTTTTGTGCTGTGTTTTTTTAAAACAACTCTGCGTGTAACACTACACGAGTCTTACACTAAGTCTGCGGGTGCTTTGCACAAACTGAAAGCTGCCTACAAAGGACCTTGCGAAAGCTTGTCTGAAACAGATTTTGAAGTAGATGAGTAAAACCACAGTGAAACTACCTGGGCAAGCTATTCAGAATTATTCAGAGCTAGAACAGCTTAAATATATTCTTACTTCAAAAATACAGTTTAATTGAACTGAAGGTGCTCCTTCCCAAAGAAGAAGGTACCATCTGAGATGCTCGGGAGAGGCAAGCCAGGAGCAGAGGCAGGACCTCTCACCTTGCTTTGTGCCAGCCTCGGCAGCTGTCTGATCCCTTTCAGACACTGTTTATTCCAAAGAAAAACCCCCACAACCCCACACTGCTCCAGGCTCCCCCAGGTCTGCCTCTAAGCGATTTGGCTTTTTGCCCGTCCCATCAGCTAAGTCACGGAAAGGCTGTGCTGTAGCAGAAGAGACCTAACACAAGGGGAGAAAGAGGATGAGGAGGATGCCGAGAGATCTCCTGTCAGGCAGTGCTATTAAATCAGATCATTTTCTTATTGCTCCCAAAACCTGCCGTCTAGACAAATCTCTGTTTTGAAATTGAGGGCAGAAGCTCTCCTGTGACCGAGAACTTGAGCAGCACATTTTGGAGACATGTTTGTTACCAGCTTCCCAGATCTATACACAAACCCTGTGTTGTCCTAGTTAATCAAATGGGACAAACAGTTATTCAACACCACTGGACTACCTTGATACCAGGCTGAATATAATATTCTAGAAACCGAAGCCAACTTGATGTAAAAGCGTGGTATTTTCATGCCTTTTTGGTAGAGGTTAACAGTGTTCACTTTGACTCAAAGGACCAGGACAAGGCACTGCTGTATTACATTTGGGTTCTGAAACACCGCGGCCATGCAATTATGGATAAGGTCACTGACTTATGTGGTTCTTAAAATAAGACAACTACCTGTCAGGGCCAGTACACTAGCATGCTGCCAGCCGTAATCATATTTACATATGGTTGTAGAATGGATCTGGTCTAGCTTGGACGATGCTGAACTCCAAATGCTTCTAAAAATAGCACCAAGAGGTGAGAAAGTACTCAAAAGGTTACTATTTAAAGCGCAAAACCAAAAAGAATTCTATGTAAAAGCAAGTATTTATAATTAGCTAGAAATCAGGCTATTGCTAGGAATTAATTTGCTACTGCAGCTCATCACTAGGAGCATGCTTCTGTTAAAGGTTTCTGCTGTACACTCAAAGCCACAGAATCTACTTAAATTTGCCATGAAAGAAAACGTTAAGTAAAACTTACCTTGAGCTGGTTTGCTGGACACAGTCAAAGCTTCCCTGAGGATTATCTTTGCCAACATTTGACAAGTAGAAGTTAAATTTATGCACTTCATTTGGCAGATCAACTTTGGGAATTTTAATAAGCTAAAAGGAAAAAAAAAGTTTATGTAAAAACTTCAATCTACGCTCCTTTGCTTGTGATTAACTAGGACTATCATTTTAAATGAGGAACTCTGTTCTGAAAGTTTTGATATGATTTCAGGCACGTCACTAAAAAGGCTGTGTTGGCACAATTCTCCCCCTGAAAGCAGCGGTGGCTATGTGCCTGTCGCAGCGGTAACTGCACTGGAAAAACTACAGTCACCCAGCTTCTAATTCAGCAAAGCTTTCGAGCAGCAAGTCATCCTTCCCACTCCGTGGCGTTAATACGCACGTGCTTAACTTTAAATGCAAGTGCCCGAGTATGATGGCACGGACCAGAGCTCAGCTAACAAAACACACGAGAGCAATTCGCACCGACCACATCAGACACTGCCCGAACTTTGAGACTTACTTGGTCCTAATGAAGCGCATAAGGGAGCCAGCTCCAAGAAAGAAAAAAAAAAAACCACAAACAGCAACGCCCAAATTACAAAAGTAAAACTTCATAAACTAGAAAAGATGAGTTTTGACTCCAACAGGCACTAAAAGCCTTTTTCTTCTACTCAGCTGTAGATGCAGTTATTTGCATAAATGTGAAATGTAAATAGTTTTTTGTAGGTTTGGTCAGATGTAACAAAACTTGATTTCCTTGGCTGAACTAAGCATTTGGTACAGAATGTGCTGCGTTCTGCTGCAGCTTGAAAAAGTAAATATGGGAAATCACTAAAATGTTTATTGGGATAAGCACATTTTTCAGTGTGCTGCTATACGAAAACAATGCTGAAGCACAAAAACCTATTGCCATCCAGCTACTTTACTCTGAAAGCAAAATTAGCTCACAGTAAATCTGAAAAGCTGTTCTTCGGAAATTTACTTGGATTTCTAATGGAACATTAAATGCAACTGACAAAGCAACATTCAATATTCTTAGAAATCTTTCTCTCAAAATTCTTCTTGGGAGATTGGCCAGTCTTCATAATGTCGATGTCATTTGCACAAAGTGCTACTACAAAACAACTCCATTACCATTTATATTTTAATCCTCAGTACTGGCAGAGCTTACCAACAGCCTGGGACAGTGACTGGACATGAAGGAGAAAGACAAGTCACCTGAACAACATATTCTTTTACTTAAGCTTAAAGTACTAGTGTGCTTAGAAGACCAATCTGTGTATTTTGTATAAGAATGGAAATAAATCGGGTCATTTACCAAATGCATAATCATGCGATATATATGCAGCTTCACCTTTTAATGATTATGAAGGTTAATTAATCTAAGAAGATTAGGGGGGCTCAAATGACACTAAAATTGATCTACATTCTATAAAATTAACTACCATTGGTTTTACTGTAAACACAACTGGTGTGTTTGTATTAACTTGATTATGTGAATTCAACCCACTGCAGAAGAGGTAGTGGTTTTTTAGTCTGATACACTTTTTGGAAAACCAACAAATATATATATCATGCTCAACCTAAAGCTGACCCTCAAAAATACAGCCGAGCAGAGGGAAGCAGGTAACCGTTGCTATGTATGTTTGAACTCCATCCTCAAAGCTTATTTTGAGCAACTCTTCATTTTCCACTGATCACCTTAATGTATATGCACGCAATTGCCTTAAATATTAGGAATTTCTGCACCCTAATCTTTATATTTAAAATTCTGGAAGAATTGGCATGGGTGTTAAACCATAGAGCGGGTCAACATGTTTCGATGCAATAGTATGAAGACAGAAGTGGGCTTTAGAGCACATATAAAAACACATTTCTTGCTGTTCCACTCTATTCAGTGAGGTCTTATTTCTCCCAAATATTGAAAAAGACACTGGGAAAGCATGGAGAAAAACAAGCCTGCCTCCTGAGAGGCAGGTACTTATGAAGCCGATGACCAACAATGATTTCCCAGGAGCAAACTCAAATGGAAACACTAAGTATTTTAAAGCTTCCCACCCCACACGTACAAACTCTGTAAGGAAGACTGGAAATTATGAGGGAACCAGCTACTGCAACAATTGTGATGGGTTTCTTTGCATGAGCAAAGAAAAGGTGTAGAAATATAGCTTCGTTCTCAATTTTTTAGGATATATTTTTCACAGATGTCAGAACTAGATGACCATTCCTCAGGCATTTGGATGAAGAGAACACAAGAATGGTGGGGCAGTATTTCTGTGCTAGATGATATCAAAAGTGGCAGTGCAACTAACCTGAGAATAAAAATGTAACTATTTAATCCTCAGTTCCAAAGCTTTATTATTTAATCTGTAACGCAGCACACACGAGACTTTCATTTTTGTGAACTTTCTTTGGATCCATTCAGGATATACATACAGCAAAATTTTCATCCCTTAAACAAGAAAAATTAGTGAAGTCTATCATAATTCAGATAACCTGGTTTAATAAACTTGGGACAAGCTCCGAGGGAAAAAAAATGCATTTAAAGCTACATTGGATGCATCCCGGTTCAAAAGTGAAATGGAATGAAGAATAATTATTGAATCTGCAGGTAACACAAAGCTGGCAGGGACAAAATGCAAGAGGATGGAGTTAGAATTTACGGCAGTCTTGAAAAACTGGAAAGGAGGTCTGACAATACGTGTGTAATGCCCCTTGAAAGAGGCTGTGCAAGGTACTTCCTTTGAAGTGAAAAGCCAACACAGGGACGCAGCCGTACAGAAAGGATCTGCAGGTTGCCGTCAAACATCATCCCACGCCAGTTACCAGGCTTTTGCAACACCGGGGCGCACCAGCGAGACTGCCCGGCACGGTGGTGGAGTCGCCGTCCCTGGAGGTGTTTCCCAGCCGGGCAGACGTGGTGCTGAGGGACACGGGTCAGGGGTGGGGCGGGCAGTGCTGGGGTGATGGTTGGACTCGGTGATCCTGAAGACCCCTTCCAACATGGGCGATTCTGTGACAGAGTCTGTGACTCTATGACTACTGCAACAAGCAGCAGCAGGTTGAACTGCAGGACGATGATGTGAGATTCGCACGTGGCAACTGCTGCTCTTGATCCGCTTCCCGGCTCGCCGGAGGTTTCCACCGTGCCTGCCCCCTCCCACCACCACCCCACTCCCACCACGCACGGCGTTTCGGCAACCAGCCCTGTGGCGCAAAACCCAGCCCTGGGGCCACCCGCCAGCTCCAACCTGCAGAGATTCCAAGGCTCCCTCCCTGCTTCTTTGCAAAGATGACCTCGCTCCCCAGCAAACCAAGTAAACTTATCTCAGAGGCACACTTGTAAAGCATGGGGCTCTTGCTAGGCAATAGGCAGTCTAGAAAGTATTCCTAGGATATTAATTAAAGAAAGCAATAATTGAATGGGATAAACTTGCTGACGACACCTAGGTTTGCAAAAAACTACTGCCACCTCAGACCCTTAAGGTCAGCTTTTGCTGCTGTTGACATATTTGCTATTTCTTTCTGTACCTTGCAAGACAAAATAACACTCTGAACTGGTTCACAGGCTTGGCAAGTTTTGCAAATAAGCCTCCTGTTTTGAATAAACAGTCCTGGTTTTACACTTTAAATTGGTACTACATGGTTCTGAAAAGTTTAGTATGGAGTTCAAGGATTTTTGGGTTAATCAGAATTGAGATACTGCATTCAGCTTGAGATAAGCATACTGGCAAAAAGTTTGTTTTTCCTATTTGAGCAATACTTGCAGAAGGTGGTCAAGGAGCCCTTATTAAGAAAGTACACACTGAAATGAAACAACATTAACCCGTGACAGAAAATAACCTGTTGTTTGCATCAGGAAGCAGCACTCAAGCCCGCTGTCACCACATTTGTTTCAGAGAAGCCGCTTTTGATTTGCGTTCAGCCTTCTGCGTACAAAGAGGGCCTTGGCTGGGTGTGTGGCGTGCAATATGCTGAAAAGGAATTTGCTAAATTTGCTATATTCTCTTGCAGCAAAAATGGAGATTTCTGAACGGCAAACACTCACCGTTATTTATAGCAGGTACACACTCTTCTACCAGAGGCAGTGAAGTCCTTGCCACGATCCTTCATTCGATCTACTGTCCCCTTACCAGAGCCAACCAAACTCCGCCAGGGCAGCAGAAAGAGATGGCTCCGAAGAGGAGCTGCGTGTTTGCACCTAACCCAAAGGGTCACCCCCACTGCGGCCAGACAAGGGAAGAGGCCACCTTGAAAGCAGAGGCACACGGGCACAGTTCATAGCAATCTCTCCCCCTGGTTTAGGCACTGTCCTCATAAACTGAACCATATATCTTTCCCTTAGCATCGCCCAGCTTCAAACACGTTAACGAACCACTCCGAGTTGGCAAGCCCGCAGCCTACACGCTTCCCAGAATGCCCATGAGGAGGTAGGGCATCGTGTTTCTCCTCGCGCCCAAACACGTTTATCCTCGCACACGCTTCGGTCCCCGTTTACGCAAGAAGCCCGCCACAGGAAACACTCTCTCCACCACAGAAGATGCGTCCACGCAGGCAGCTGAGCCGAGCCCTGCGCCCGCCGCCCCCTCCATCCCCCACCGCGACACCGTCGGCCAAGCGACCCATTTCCAGCCAACACCCCGCTCGGGTCTTAATACCTGCCTCAGCTGCTCCTGTCCAGCTAAGCCCACAACTGATAAACAGCATCACCCGTTTGTTCCATAAGGTAACTTAACACAGACAAGCTGTAATGGAAGAGGATTTACAAAGTGGTAAACAGTGCCTACTCGCGCCTCAAAGTCTTAGCATCCCTGCGATGCTATCAGTACCACACACATGTGCTTCTCGGCACGGACAGGAAACAGTGTTGGGAGAATGCAGGCATGGACAAGGGAAAAATACAAGCTAAGATGCAACTAAGGCATAGACAGGTGACCGCTCAACAGCCTTCCCCACCAGGTTTGGCCAAATTTTCTGCTCTGTAGTGACCAGCTGTTTGTTTCAAACCCTTCCCTTCTGCGTCTCCTCTCCACTTTACTTCACAGCTGCCTTCTCACACCACTTTACCACCTCTACCATCACCCTCCTTCTTTCCTGTTTAAGGAAAAAAAACCCATTAAACACCCTCCCCCTCCCATCTTTAGTGAATCCACTGATTTGATTAATAGACTTTTTCAAAGGTGACGTGTGACAAAGGTGGTGTCAGAAGCCACTGCACAAGAGTTATTTTCCAGTTCTGGAAATTGAGTAATTGCCTACAGAATTTGCATTGTTTTAACAGAAGCATGCAGAAGTCTTATCATTACTGTCAAATGTATCTCTCCATGTTAATGGTGATGCAGAAAGTCTATTTTCCAGATCCAGGCTGAAAAGAAAGGAGTAGCTGAGCAGATCATCCCTAATTGATGGCAGCTGCAGAAAATTTGCTCTTTCTGCCTCTGCTCTAAGATTACATAAAGAAAACAACTTCACCTATGTTTGCATGAAATCGGAGACAAATTTAATCAACCCGCAGAATCTTCCCTCACTGGCAGATTTTTCACCGAAGTTATGTAGCATATGATGGGATATGCTGAAATTAACAGCACGTTGTGCAGAAACTGCTCACTCTCAGAGTGATGAGACCCGTGTTTATAGTTGATGCCAAGGAACGGGATGCAGAGAGGCTCCTGCTTGTCCCTGTTGCTGTCACAGCCAAGGGCAGCCAACTTTGGTGTTTGCCCCATTGGAGGGTGGGAAGCAGAAAAGCGCAGAGGGGTCCCACCTGCAGGGACGAGCGGACGGGACAGGGCACCCCAAACTGTCACGTTTTATTGGTGTGACTGTCATCCTAGAAACTTCATATGGTTTCGTATACATTTCATTATTTTCATTATTTATTCTTTATATTTCATTAAAGTAGTTTAGCTCCTGCTCTGCTCTGCAGGACAGAGGGAACATCTGTCACTCTGCCTGCTTGGGCCAATCCGGCCCAAAGCACAACAGCTATTTATTGGTACACAGCAGAACTTACTAAGATGCTAGCTTGGATAGGCTGAAGGAAGTTCCAGGAAGGAAGGACCAAGTTGGCACAGGGTCCTCTTGAATTTAAAAAAAGAAAAAAGGTTTTAGTACACGATACAGAAAACAAAAGTGGAAGAACAGACCTTCTGTAGAGATTAAGTCTTAAAACTTTTATGCTTTTGAAATTTGAGGCTTTAGGATAAGACGGTAAAGCTTTCTTACTGCAAGCTGTTTGGAAACTAAAGGATGCAGAGATCAGACAAAGTCCAGCAAGCACCAATCAAGCAGCTGTGCAACCTGGGGAAGGCCAGGCAGATGAGGGTATCGAGAGAAGCGTGTTTAGTGACACACAGGGATACCCTGTTCCTTCCTCCTGCCTTTCACCCCTCTGCGGAGGGAGTTTTTCTGGCAAAACCCACAGCTGCAGACCCCTACACGTGCAGCAGCACGCCAGTCTGATAAGCACGTGGAGCAGTGTGCTGTGCTTTGACCTGGCCCCAGTGTCACCACTGGCCAGGCTGGAGCACTTCAGGACAAGTGCTGAGTGCTCTTCACCCTCTGCTGCCCACTCAAAATGTCAGTTTAAACTCTACGTCGTCAAACCAGCTTGCAATTTCTTACCGTCTGATGAATCTAGTAATAGAAAATATCCACTAGAACAACTCAGACCCTTGACTTTAATCCCTTCCTCTTGGTAACTGGATTCCGGATCTATCATTACCCTCTCTCGCTCTGGCATATCATCCTCGTAGTTTCTCTAACATTAGAGCAGTTTTCATAATTTTCTCCTGAAGCTCCTACGTAGACTCACTCCAGTTTCTCTGGCTTATAGCTTTCTGTAACTTCTGTCCTCTTCTTTTGCACTGAGTCACTTAATCTCTTCCCTTTCTGAACACACCTACCCACTCTCTCCTCTTGTTCCTCCGCACTATGGTATCCTGTCATCAGGTTGACATGAGCACCGCATTTGTAGGTGCCTCTGCTGAGCAGATGTGCTCAAGTCCTCTCTCCTCTGTCTCATCTTGGAATCGTTCCAACCTTACCACCTCACCAGTGGCTTTCCCCCAAGGCACTACTTTCTTTCAAGGATAAGATTTGGGAGCTCACAAGCCGGAGCTGTTATCTGCTTCCTGCCCTATGCAGGCACCTACAGCAGTGCCCAGCTCACGCCATAAGCCTCTACAACAGGAGGAAAAGATTTAAAAATTAACAGTACTGGGCCCTTAAAGTTAGGTTCCTACTATTTTTTTTCTTGAGAGACATTTGCAATTAATCCATTTTCTGAGCTGAAGTTTACCCTCAGTTTCTTCAGAGCAATGCTTCACTTGCCAAGAGGCAAACCCCTGCTGCTGGGGAAGGGCACTGCTCTGCTCAGCAGGGACAGCCTGCTGTGCGTCATGTAACTAGCACTTTTACAAATCCCAAGAGTGACAATTTTTGCCATAGCATCATTTGAATCATTGCTACAGTGGCTTCTGCCCAGTCAAACTTGCTCCCAAGCTTAAAACCTTACTCCTTCGTCTGTGTTAATGCAGACATCCAGTCTCCACCTTCAAGAAGGCAAAAGTGCTCCAGAAACCTACTCAACCAATTTGAAACTGCAAAAAACTGCTCTTAAACATGAGGAAAATCTCTGCATTCATTTCTTTCGCTTTGATTTCAAAACTAGCAGTCTTTTTAAAATGCTCCTTCCTTCAAGTACTTAACCTACTCCTGCTTTGTTATAGCTACAGTACGGAAGATAAGTGGCCAATGTCCCTTTCAAAAAGGAAAGATGCCTTTCTACAGAAATAATGTGATTACACATGGCTGCCTTGCAAAAAAATTTAAATATTTTACTACACAAAACCCATTTCAAATGCATACATTTTACTGACTATGCTGACCTGTAGACAAATGGATAACCTTAAGCGAGAAGTACTTTCTTTTAGTTCCAGTCTTCTCCCCGTCTCCTTCCTTCTTTCCTCTCTGCCCTTTTTTCTAAGAGGTCCCTATCTGCTCCCCCAAATCCATGCAGTTCACCTTTATGCACTATTCACCTGTTTGAACCCGAGCACTGGGTACGGTGCTGGTTTCCTGGCCACCCTGCAGGAATTTGTCACCAACCTCACCTGGAGCTGCAGCTGCCGAACCTGACACCCACACTGCTGCACCTTCCTCCGGCACTGGGACCAAAGCTGTGCATGGTGCCAGAGAGCAAGGCAGGCAGCAGCCAGACTGGAGGTGGAGGATTCGGCACGCTGCTGATTTCCCCAACCGGGCAACTGGTTTTATAGGCTCACTGGGGGCAGGAGAGATCACAGTGGCCGCCCCACGGCAGCCAGAGGCACGTGCATGGCAGAAGCAGATCAAGGACATCGCCAGCGGCGCGTACGGTATACGCTTTGCAAATTTCGTCTATATATAAGAACGGTATTTCCAAGTTGCAAGACACAGCAGAGAAAATTAAAAATACCAGAGGGAAGCCATAGCAGGGAAAGCACGGTTGTTTGCAACACCATCACTACAGAAGCGTGCTGGACTTTAAAAAGACTTTTTAAAAAAAAAAAAAAAAAACACCACAAAAAACCAACAAACACATACTGTGTCACAAATCCCTACTGTGTTACAAGTCAATTTCCAATATTCACGTTACTCAGGCTATGGCCTCTAGCACAGCACAGCTGTTGGCTAGCAGCTGCTCTCCAGACTGCCTAGATGTACTCCAAACTGTTTAACCACAAGATGTGTCTTAAAATTCAATCCGTATCACCATAATGACCCTTTTCTTGCAGTCCCTCGGTATCCTCCAGCTATCTCAAATACCAGCAGATGTTATCATCCAGACAGTTTGGGAGTAAGATGTTCCCAGAGGAAAAGTTCTCCCTCCCAGGGACCGACTTCTGCTCTAGTGCAAAAGTTTGTTTTCACAATCACAGATATTTTCTTAACTCACAAATCAGAGTTCTTCGCTGTGTTTTGTGCAAACTATTCCAGCGCTGTTTCTGTGGTTCTTGTACTGTGAACTGTGTTACTGCATTAATAGATTGGCTACTGTGCCTTCTGAAACCAACTATATACTTACAACACTTTTCAGATCCCTTTGGAGCAATTCTACTGTAAAACAGAAAAAAATTAAGCTTGCTTTTTTTTTTTTTTTTTTTTTTTTTTNTTTTTTTTTTTTTTTTTTTTTTTTGCAAAGTGACTGCAGAATCCCTTTGACGCCAATCTTAGCTTCTTATTAAACATACACATGAAATAAAAGCTCCTGTATGGCCTCTTGTAGCTTAAGGAATCTTTTCTCAATTCCCACATCTTACACAACTCTAGATCAACCCAAGCCAGAAAGTTCCTTTTATTTCTGCAGTCCAGCTGTTCCCATCATCTATAAAGGACTGGGACTAGAATGTGTGTTGCTAGAGATGGAATATTAAAAAAAAAAAAAAGAAAAAAAGACTTTTTTTTTTAATGCTAGTATTTTTCCCTCAGCTGGGAGTTAGATAGTTGCCTGAATTGGAGAGGAAGTACTCTCAAGAGACAAATAAAAATCACTATTTTTTTCAGCTTCACTTAAGGAAACGCCTTGCTGCTGTAGGTAACCTGCAACAGTTAGCCTCGGCAGTGAGGCGCACACGTCGAGTGCTCTTCACTCCAGAGACCTCCAAGCGGAAACCAGTCCCAAAGAGTAAGGAAGGCTTTTCAAAGGGCCAGGTCAGTCCTTTGCCATGCCACTTGTGTACTCTGGAAATACTCAGAATATGGCTGCACAATACACAGAAATAACAAGCTCACCATTTCCCTCCTGCTGCACTTACAGCAGTAAATGTCCTGTTTTAACTTACCATTTGCCTTAATGACCTTAAATTTCTCTCCCTATTGCAGAGACCTAGGATCCAGGAATCTCTGGACATCAATTGTTTATTTTGCATTTCCTTAATTATGGACAGGTTTGAAAAGTACCATAAGACATTAATGCTTCTGCAGCAAGCAGAAAAGTCCCTGCAGATGTTTCCATCTCATGGAACATGGAAGCAGACCTCGCTGTCGAGTTTCATAATGAAAAAGCACATACCTCAACTAACCTTTTCATAGAAACAAGGGTGACACCATTGTTTTTACCACTTGGCTCTTCAGCAGTCTTGTGACCCCCAGATTTTGAGACCTTTTGACAAAAAGCCTAGGTTTTGGCACATGGAAAATAAGGAGGTGATTGGAGACAGCCAACATGGCTTCACCAAGGGCAAATCCTGCCTGACAAACCTGATGGCCTTCTACGATACTGCCACAAACTTGGTGGACAAAGGCAGAGCAACGGACGTCATCTACCTGGGCTTAAGCAAAGCATTTGACACTGTCCCGCATGACATCCTAGTCTCCAAACTGGAGAGTCATGGGTTCGATGAATGGACCACTCGGTGGATAAGGAACTGGCTGGATGGCCGCACTCAAAGGGTTGTGGTTAATGGGTCAATGTCCACGTGGCGGCCAGTGACAAGTGGTGTCCCACAAGGGTCAGTACTGGGACCAGTACTATTTAGTATCTTTGTTGGAGACACGGACAATGGGATCGAGTGCACCCTCAGCAAGTTTGCCGATGACACCAAGCTCAGTGGCGCGGTTGACACACTGGAGGGAAGGGATGCCATCCAGAGGGACCTGGACAGGCTTGAGAGGTGGGCTAATGCAAATGGCATGAAGTTCAACCAAGCCAAGTGCAGAGTCCTACACCTGGGACGTGGCAATCCCAGGCATAAATACAGGCTGGGCAGAGAATGGCTGGAGAGCAGCCCTGAGGAGAAGGACTTGGGAGTGCTCATGGATGAGAAGCTCAACATGAGCCGGCAGTGCGCGCTGGCAGCCCAGAAAGCCAACCGTATCCTGGGTTGCATCAAAAGAAGCGTGGCCAGCAGGGCACGGGAGGTGATTCTCCCCCTCTACTCTGCGCTTGTGAGACCCCACCTGGAGTACTGTGTCCAGCTCTGGAGTCCTCAACATAGAAAGGACATCGAACTGTTGGAACAGGTCCAGCGAAGGGCCACTAAGATGATTAGAGGGATGGAGCACCTCTCCTGTGAGGACAGGCTGGGAGAGCTGGGGCTGTTCAGCCTGGAGAAGAGAAGGCTCCGGGGAGACCTGAGAGCAGCCTTTCAGTATCTGAAGGGAGCCTACAGGAGAGCTGGAGAGGGACTCTTTGTCAGGAAGTCTAGTGATAGGACAAGGGGTAATGGTTTTAAATTGGAAGAGGGGAGATTTAGATTAGATATTAGGAAGAAGTTCTTTACTGTGAGGGTGGTGAGGCACTGGAACAGGTTACCCAGGGAAGTTGTGGAGGCCCCATCCCTGGAAGTGTTTAAGGCCAGGCTGGATGGGGCTTTGAGCAACCTGCTCTAGTGAGAGGTGTCCCTGCCCATGGCAGGGGGGTTGGAAGTTGATGATCTTTAAGGTCCCTTCCAACTCTAACCATTCTATGATTCTATGATTTTTCAGAGCTGAGAAACAAAGTCTCCCCCAGACTAGTAACGCTGCAAACCTCACGTACTGCTGTTTTAAAGCTGTTACTAGAGAACACAGGAGAAAGCAGTAAGTGAACTTCTGCAGAAAAAGAGAGGGTGTAGGGTAGATAGAGTGCTGGTGATTTTGCTTTCACAGCATTCTACTTGTAGAACTTCACACTAACAGCTAGGTTAATTATTTATACTCCGAGAGCTTATTTTGAGCTCGGCTGCTGCCCCATTGCTCGCAGCACTCACCTGCCTGCCACCACTGCTGGCGGCTCTGGCAGCCCGTCAGTGGGGCCAGCCTGTCCGTTCTGCTGGGTGACTTCCCAGCCACGTTAGCGAGTACGACTTCCCTCCTGATGGCAGCACGAATTCAGATCGACCTGTGCTCCCAGCCACCCTCTCCAGGCACAGCTATTTCTGCACACTGTCTTAACCAAGACAGTTATTCACTCTAGCAAGGAAATTCTTTTGCGAGTATAGTTTAAATCGCGAATAAGCTGTAATGAGAAAGGATTTTCTTGCAAGTGCAGTATTAACTGTCGTCTGCCCAAGTTATAGATGTGACTCTCCCAGCATCCGCGTACCCTTCAGCCAGACTGACACTAGACCAGGACTGCAGTTTCACACCTGTGGCCAGGAGAACCTCCTCACACCAGCATAAAGACCTCACCCATCCTTCTCGCATCTCTTCCCAGCTACCTCTACACAAGCTACGTGGAAAACTGGATCAGTCAATGGATCTGAATGAAGGCTAACAGCATCAAAGGAACAATTCACGCTTCAGTCTTTAAAAGTGAGTCCTTAGCCATCGCTTAAATTGTAAATATTAAACCCAAAATCTTACATCATTCGACTTGGAGAACGTACCCTGTATGTAATTTTACCTTCAGCTTTAGTTCTCCAAGTTGTACCACTGATTGACTGTTTAATAGGACCTGTGGCCTTTAGGATTTCCTTCAACAGGGTTGGAATAGTCCATTTTATTAGAGTTTCAGAAAAGTGTCAAGAACCATCAGTTGTCTGGGGTATACAAAACCCTACATGCCAAAACTGCAGTTCTGCTTCATACCTTGAAGCCAACCACTTAAAAGTCCATTTTAAAATACTAAATTTGCACTGCTCAGTTGATTCCTTACAAGTTACTCGCATTGCTTTCAAATTTAGGCCAAAAGGTGACCAAAGCAAGAAAAAAAGAAGTATACCTAAAGCATGATTCTCTTCCACTTCCTGCTACAACTCTTAACTAAATATACAATGAAATGTATCTGGCATTAAGCGGATCTTAAGAATGTCTGTAGAATTTTTTTTTTTTTCGGTAAGTGAAACTGATAAATTTACACTGCACTTATTTTCCAATATAACAAGAGAATAAAATACTCACCCCTTGGGATCCTTGAAATTGAATTGTAGGTTGAGAAGAAACACCACCCTAGGAGAGAAAGGAAACAAATGGAACGTAAGCAAAACGACAAACCTCCGTGCTCTGCCAGAAGTCATTTTGCTGCCGAAAGAGAAGGTGGATGCGCCCACAGCAAACGGGAGGGCTCCTGGCACCCACACCACGATGCAGACCCTGGCCAGGGCTCCCTGCAGCACCCGGGGCTTCCTCCGCCGAGGAGCCCAAGAGCGGATGAGTTACCGTGCCCAGTGGGGACACCGGGGCACCACGGGAGTCCGAGAAAACGCTCAAAGTTGTGCAACGGTATTTGCTGGCACAGAAAGGAACGACTACCCTCCCCTGCCCGAAGTACCCCTGCAATGTGGGAGTCCAAAACGGCATGTATTCCCCCTGCCAAACCCAGCCCTGCCGTCCCGGTTGATTAACACAGGCAACCTGCCTGCTGGAAAGGTCTCGGTAACAATGGCTTTCCTCGGTAGGGCGACGCTCAGGCCTCCCTCGCTCCCCACTGTCACGGACGACCTGCCCTTCGCCCGGACCCCCCAGCAAGTGCCGCTACTGCCAGGAGCACTTGCAAGGCTGGAAACCAAAGCCCCCAGCCCAGCAGCTCCCGTGCTGCTCCCAGCCGTGCGGACTGCCGGCTGTCCCCAGGAAGGCAGGAATAGCACCCCTCTCCTGCTCTTACGCCCTTAACCCCAGCTAATTGCCTCAGCCGGCAGGTGTCTTAAAGATGAAGAGACATTTAGTTCAATTAAACTAGCTCCAAAAAACTGCTGATCTCCCCGAAAAAATCCGCTCTTCTCCAGCTACGTATCTGCAAAGAGAAATATGCAATATGGCCAAAAATAAAAAAGCCACCTGCGCCTCATCTCTATAATATTACAGCACCAAGCGCAGCCTGTTCCTGACCTGTGAGGATAGAATTGTCCCGCACTGCTTCTGAGCTGACACTGCAGTCCATGAAGACTTGCCAAAAAAAAAAAAGGGAAATTAAAAAAAAAAAAAGAAAAAAGAAAGAAAAATCAAGGAGCTTGCTAGCTGAAAACTACTTTTCTGTCACAAGCTGGCTTCTCGTCAGATATGCTCCTCGACACAGCCCAAACAGCAACACCGCCAGTGCCAGCAGGAGCCCTCTGATAAGAATATCCTATTTTAGCAGCAATGCTGACTTTGCTTAGCTTTACTGAATCCTGAAATTATGCTGCTGGACACAAAAACACAGGGCAGCGATGCTGACTAGCTCACTTTGCTGGGCTTTGTGCACAGGGTGTTACGGGGAGTTTGCCAACCCACTGCAAACACTTATGCTAAACAAGTTGCACCAAAGGATGAAATCCTAATGAACACAGACTTCACTCCAGCAAAAGCAAGTCCTTATGGACTTAAAATGTAGGTGCCATTCAGGAATATTCAGGACTTGGTACCACTGGAAAGGTGAGTTAGATCCAGTCCCTCTTCTCTCCTCCCTCCAGCTACAGGTTCCCCCTCCTTCACTTGCACTTGTCTCGCCCTTTTGCAGTAAAATCTATCTCACTCATCCAGCAAAAAAACTCCCCACGCTGGGCTTGGTGATGAGCTGATCCTGCTCCCATGGGAGCCAGCAAGTGGTGGAGCTGGCAGAGGGCAGGCAGCAGGACTGCGTGACTAAGCCCAGCGTCACCGGTGTGCAACGTCACCCACGAGCATCATCCGATGCCAGGAATCCCCGAGAGGGGCTCAGGCAGAAATAATACCACAGGAGAGCTGGAGTCCCCACACAAATCGACAGCGGGGTCTTGAAAAATTACTATACTTACTCTTTCCACAATCAGAGTCTTATACACTATCTCAAGTTGTGCAGCAGCCAGCAAAGTGTACATCTTTAAGCCCTGAAACGGCTTACTGCAAATTTCTCTGCTCCACAAACCTGCTGACTTAAAGCCAGGAACTTCTAGAAGTGAGCAGAGTTTGAGATTACTAATGTACCTATCTGCTTAACCAGCACATACAAGTGAACTCATTTAAAAAGTGATATGGGTTACACCTGCAAAGTCTGGCGCACAGTTATGAATCCTAACCCTTGCCTGAGCTTTCCGAGAATGAAGTTTAATGCTCCACACAGAAATTAACATATGAAGGCAATTGGCAAAACACCACCCCAGACAGGAGATGCAATGATTGCGTAGGACCATGCAGCAGCCGTCACCTTCTTACGGCAGCTCACAGAGTATGACACAAGCTGGTTTTTGGGCAGGAAAAACTGTGCTGGCATAACCAGCCACCTCCCCTGCCTCAGTGTGAGGAAATGCCACCAGACAAAATCTGCATTAAGCAGGGCATCAAGCAGGAAGGTCTCACCTACCCGCTGGCCGGTGGTCTGGAGCGGCAGGGGACCTTAGACCCCCAGCCACACCTTCTGTCACCCTCTGTGTCCGAGGAGCCGACTGCTCTGAACAGCCACCACACGGACCTCAGGCTTCAGCACAGGTACAGGAAGTGCTTCTCCAAACACCCCTCCTCTCTGCTCCCCCAGGATCACCCAGTTTTCCTGTGTTTCTTTTCTCGCAACAAAGAGCATGAAGTTTTGGAGAAGTGGCTCTCTGCAGGAGCCCAGGAGTCCCACCACTTTCCCATGCTCGTTCCCCTTTACTTCCCTATCAGCTACCCTCATTAGGAGTGTTAGAGGGAGCATCCCTGTTCTGCATCCATTTGCACGCTTGCCACCTACAAATTGGTCTAGTCCCTGTCCAAACCCCCTGATACTGCCTGCCCCCAGCCTCCTATGACAGCAAGCTGCAGAAGTCCACTGTCCAACAGGTGAACAGACCCACCTGCTTTGCTCTTATCTGCTGGTCCCACCAGCTGCCCTCTCGCTCCAGCTCTGCAAGACACCGGCACTATCAGCTCTACCATCCCACCACCCGCAGTTCCCCAACCCACAGCCCCGCATCCTTCACTCCTCGGTGGAGAGCTCCAGCCTCCATGGTCTCCCCTTGCAAGACAGCTGCTACAGCCGGAGAGCGCAGCTCTCCACCCTGGCGTCCCTCACAAACCAGGAGTGCACAGGAAACTCAAACCGCAGGTGCCCAAGAGCTTTACACAGCACCAGTGGGACCCTCTCCACCACCCTCAACAGCCTCCCAGACGGTGCCCAGCTCCTCACTAGCTTTTCCGGCTGCAGATGCACACTGAACAAATGCTTTCTGAGGACTGGAAATTGTGACTCCAAGACCTCTCATTTTGTAATTGCAACTACTTATTCCAAGTTTCATGTCATGCAGAGCTTAATTTCCCCTACATGTTACTTCACCTGTGGTGAAAACTGTATGTCACCTTTTTTGCCACCGATCCAGATTGATGAGGTCTTTCAGGAATCACTTTCTGATCACCTGAAAAATCCAAGTATCACCACCAAGCTTTCACATCTCAATACCTTCTCCAAGCCACTGCTGAACATGTGAAGTGAAACTGGCTCCAGGACTGACACCTGGGAAATTTGAGGTGGACTCGCTTCCACCCTGAAGAGCCACCACTAATCCAGACCCATTTCTGCACATCATTCCTCTGGTGCCGATCTGACCAGCATCACCTCTCACCGAACATGTGAGCTGACCCCTCCCTCCCAATACACTCTCACCAGTTTGGCCAGTTAAGCCCAAAACTTCTGAAACAGTGCAAACTTGAAAACCCTGAGATCCCACACCTGGGGCATAAACTCCAGCGCCCCACCTAGTTAATCCAAAGAAGTGATCCTGGAAAAACTGTTGGCACTGGAGCAACATGTCCATCGCCTCTCTAAAGAGTGGGAATAATCAGGCATCAACTCAGCTGAAAACTAAGCTACAAACAGCTCCAGGCTCACTTCACTTAAGTAATTACTCTTTATTTGCATATGAAGCTTTTATTTAAGATAAGGAGTAAGTTCTCCTCCACAGGATTGGTTAAAAAAAAATTAGTTAGAGGAGCTCTAACATTCAGGTCTTAAATCTCTAATTTGTGGGACAAAAACTCTAGAACTGTCTGGCTTGTCTTCTTCAGGTTCACTATTTTGCTTAAGCCTTTGGGCAGGGACTGCATCTGCTCACAAGACTAGAGATCTGCTCACACACATGGCACACTGCAAATAACTCAGATATTTATAAGGCACCACCCTTGTATATGAAGCTAATTATCTACTGGTTTTCAGGCATGTTGACTCAGAATGAGAAGATGCCGCCTTTGTATCAGCACATTAGAGATTGTGATGTATGGCGACATTTTTTGCATGCTAATAAATATAATATTTAAAGAGCTACATATTAGGTAGGAGGAGGCAAAAACAAGACACTGGTCGTGTCTGGCAATGCCATCCAAAGGATTTCCTCCCTCCCCTCCTTCTCCTTTCAGCAGCATCTCTTCCCTGCTTTGGGGCTTACAGCTGCCCACTGAGCCCAAAAAGGTTATTAGTCAATTCAGAGCATGGCCGTGTATCAGCATAACTTATCCTGAGAAATTACACAAGTCTCCTCACAAGAAGAAGAAAAAGTATTCGGAAGGAAAGACTACCTGCACTGACAAAGTCCATTAAATTACTGCAGACAGCATAGCACTGCCACAGAGGATCCCTCCTTAATATAGTGTGTATATTATATACACACTCCAGCGAGCGCATCGGTCACATCTTGCTTCCCCATGGCTGCAAGGACCGAGGAACCGAAGGAGCCAGCCAGGCTGCCCTTAACGAAGTTCAGATCGCCATCTCTAACCTCCAAACGCGTGATATATTGAAACAACCACGCTGCTTCACGGGTATGGAAGTACAACAGGAATTTAGCCTCCTGTGGTGTATCCGTTCTGGCTAGCTTTGCTGGTGTGTTGTTGTTTTTTTTTTTTAAATATATAATGTCTTCACATGATCCGGACAGTACTCAGTAATCACGAAAACCCAAAACACTGGAAAAACCTTAGCACACAGCTCCACAACTTGGTTACTATACAAACCCTAGAGACACAGCACTCACAGTTACACCAAGAGTACTGCTCAAATACCAGTTTATCCTCCTATTCACCATAAGCAAGCATTACTACCATTTTACAAGCAGTAACAGAAAGAGGCGATTACCATCTGCGTTACCTGGCAGTTTTGGGTGTTAGGTGTGAGAAAGTCCAAGTTCTGATTTTCACTGAGACTCACTGGCACTTGATATTCTCACCTGTAGCTCCTGGTTCCCTTTGCTGAACCATGACCAGCACACAGCAGCGGCAGTTCACAGGAGGGATGCTGCCAAAGGGAGGACTCGGCCATCCAGTGCCAAAAGCAGACGGCCAGCACCGGCACCGGGAGAAGGTGAGCAGAGGTAGCGTGCAGATGCAGCGAGGCACTGGCCTCCCTGGTGCACCTTAACAGCTCGCCTCGTCTCCTGGAGCCACAGCACTGATGTTGCAGCCCTGGGGCCAGACAGGAGCAGCCTTGGGAGAGGGAAAGCAGTGGAGACGCTGGCTCAGAAGGCAGGACTGCCCTTCCTACAGAAGCTAACAAATAGATCTACTTAGCTGCACTGGAAAACAAAGTTGTATTCTTGCTGCATGGCCATCATCTGCTCAACAGCCCACGGTGCCTGAAAGAGGAAGGTCTGGCTCCTTTGTCTACCCGTTCCCTCCAGCACTTGCGGGTTTTTTCCATAACCTCAGTCCAACTTGCTAACCTAGAAGAAGACATTCCCCAAAAAATAGTTAAATGTGTGGTTTTCTGCAATGAAAAGAAATGGAACAGGACCTTCCCCTTTTAGGAGTCATGAAACCCCGAATCAGTTCAAGCCATCTCACAGTGTCACTGTGGACATTCGGTTCAGTTGTCCCTAGGGATCACCTGCGTGGGGTGCAGACAAGGCACCACAATCACGCCATCACGTTTGCTAGGACAGTGTGTAAGTGCCCTAAGTTCTTCCTACAGTCCTGTGTCTCACCAGCCACAACCTTCTGACATCTGAAACAGGATACACATCTTAGTCACTTCATACCAGACCTCTGATTTATCCAGGGCAGTCCTGTATGCTAGAGGAGGTAGGAATTCTGCAGGAAGGTAATGCATCAATACCACTAGAGGAACTACAGCTACCACCCAGCTATCCAAAAGAAATGTAGGGATTAAGTTCCAACCCCCCCCCCCAACATATTTGTTTGAAAACAGGCTCCAAAGTTTGCGACAACACAAAAATACACAGAGTAACATCACCCAGGCCTTGCTGCCATAAGAAAACAGGTTCAAAACAGCTTGCAATCAACCAGTCATTGATGAAAATGCATTTATAATGAATACTTGTATTGCCCAAATCCATTAACTCTGCATCATCAGTTACATCACACATGAAGATACATGCAATCTTAGATTTCAAGAAATCAAATTACGATAGTCACACAACCCATCATCAATTCTCCATCAGTATATTTAAACTGGCAGCTTGGCGGCAAAAACACAGAGATGTCACATAAGCACACCCCTTCTTTGGCACAGTGGAACATCACTGCCCTGCAGTTTGGATATTGGTGGCAAACACGCTAGTGGCAGATGTTCACGTATGGGCTGACAGCAGAATGGGACAACTTGCACTCTCCCAACTCCACTGTAGGTTCTGGTAGCGCTCTGCCAGAACCAGGCTCTCCTGCACACTCCTGTTCTGAGGATGGCCTTCAGTCTCTTCCCTCAACCTCCTGGCCGTGCTTCTGCTTACTGTTAGCTCACTGTGTCCCATTCCCTTCCGTGGGAGACGGGAGGGATGATAACCAGCCGGCCTCTGGCTGCCCACGCAGAGCTCCTAATAATTCTTGCTCCCAGTCTTCTCCATCACTCCCAGTTAACCCCAGTCTGCTTTTCTCTTTTCCTAGATCTTATCTGTCCAGTATTCTTGTTTCATCACTCTCCAGTCAAGTCCCACATTGCTAACTCCCCAGCTGCTCATCTAGGGTCGCATCTCTCCACCACAGGTGCCGGAGCCCATCCTTATACACCTTAATCTAAATCCAGCACAGCTGTATGCAAGCTACAGTTTGGAAAAGATTAACAAGGTGTCCACCTTAGAGCTGAACTTGAAAGCAAAAAAGCAAAACCGAGGACATCTGCCCCATCTGTGAGCAGAAGTGCATCCTCATTCCCAGGAGGACACTGCCAGAGCTCCCTAGAAGGCCAAACCTTTCCAACAAATGAGCTTCCTAACCCCAACCCCTGGCCATCTGAGGCAGATACAACCCACAGAAAAATTCAATAAATGAATTTTGTAAATGAAATATGGCAGAGCCCTGTCCCTCCATTTCAACTGCTCAGAGTGGGGGAACATCAGGTAAAGACTGCGTTTCATACGCTTACTGACTCGGCAGCTCTGCAGCTGGAAAACCCCAACGAATGCTTGACGAATAAAAACTTCAATGCAAAAGAGATTCCTAAGAGTCACAATTATCTTTTGGTTTGAAAAGCGCAGATTCCACAGGCCAAAACCTTTGCTTTAATAGCATGCAGAATAAAATATATGCCTCCAGCTGCTTCTACCTGGAGAAGCAGAGCTGAAACGTGACTGTAGATGGACATTAATCCTGCAAATAGCCACATCAGTTGAAGGCAGTGCTGGCCCCACTGCTCTGCAGACACCACTCAATGCAGAATTCTCTGATCTGCTTCAGAGCAGTCAGCAGATTAGGTCAGGCCACCACCAGCACGAGCAAAATTATATGCTGCAGCCAAACCAGATGAGAGGCTCTGTGTGCACCAAGACAGAACAACTCCATTTCTCTTTAACCTGTTCTCTTTATACTGCTTCTGAGCATCACACAGTAAGACTTACAGCTAAGCCAGCAAAAAGTGATTTTACGGTGGCTTTTTTTTTGCTGGGCTAAGTTTCTGCGCAGAGGGTGGAGTTGCATGCTATAACTTTGGCTAATCTAATCAGCTAGGTGCCACTGGAAAAGGGAGGTTCTGCTCCCACCACTTATCCTGGCCACGTGCTCTCTGTGCCCTCCCACTGCGTTAGCTCTCATGCTTCTCCATCCAGCACTAAACTAGTGCAAAAAAAAAAAAAAAAATAAAAGAACCCCACGATTAAATAAATTGGTTCAAAAACGTCTCAGAGGGCAATACAAGGGAGGGAGGGAGGTGATGGACCAGGGCCAGCAAAGCCATGTCTGGCAGCAGCGAGATGTCAGAGCAGCTGAGCCCCGGAGCATGGTCCCACCGGCAGGCACCGCTCAGCCTTGCCGGACACCCTGCCTGCCTACGGGACACAGATATGGCACCAGGATGAGTCATCCTGCTCTTCTCATGGCTCTCTCCTGTGGAGCATCTGCAACTCTGGCCCCTGAGGGCAACACAAAGCACTTAAATGGACTAAAGACGAAGTTCTTTTACTTCGGCTAAACTCCCTGCTAAACCTAACTTGATTTTAAAAAATTAGCCATGCTTTAAATTAATACTGCAACAGATGATGCTCAAGGTTCTTCAGGCACGCTGCTCAATATTGTCAAAGGAAATCTAGGCAAGAAGAATGTCCACCATGTGAACGCAGCCTGCCCCAGGCCATGATGATGGAGCACATAAAGTGAGCAGGGAATCAGAATTTATCCTCACCCACCTAAGCTGCAGAGATCAGGCCTGCTGAAGAGACACTGTCTCTGTTCTGCATTGCTGAAGGGGGAGTTAAGTTGGATGTTTTAATGTAAGAATTTAAGAGTCTTTCAAGTTTTCTTGACCTGTCATGCCAGCAAAGAAAATCCTTAACAGAGGTGACAAGAAGGAGTGAGTGCTTCATTCTTTATGCAGACTATTTGAATATGAACATTAATCAATTAAGTATACAGAGCCTGATTACATGCTGCCCAGGTTCTACAGGTGATGGGGTAAGTAGGTCACTGGAGGGTCATCCCGATTTCTCAGCTCTGCACCCTTTCTGAGATACTACTGGCGTGGCACAGATAAGACCCCCAGCGCAGAGCAGAGCTGCACGTTACCGTCCTTGCACCCCCCTTACAGCTTTCCCCAGCCTCAGCAACGCTGATTTTAAGCCTTCATTGAAAATTTCTCTGTTGTGCAGTCAGACCTGAAATGGGCCAGTGAAGAAGCTGTGCGTTAAGCTGGAGAGAAGGAAGGTGTCACCAGCTGCAGACCCCCAGTCCTCCCCTCCTCCGGCACCGGCCAGACGTGTGAGCTAGCACATCCCGACCAGACCTATTCAAACGGGAGACAACAGAAAGGGATAGTTTCTTCTCCCTCCCTCATTCCTCCCCCCTGATGCTGATATTCTTGTCAAACATTTGTAAAACAACCCAGAAAGCATCTGCAACAAGATAACTCTGAGGATCACTTCCTGAACAGCAGCACAGCAGGTTTCTCTGAGAGTGCAAAAGCTATAAATGTGTGATGTGGCTGAACAGGTTAAAAGATGACCCTTTTTAAGCCCAGGAATTCCAGAGGCTGGAATAACAGAGCTCGGAGTTGTTATGTTCCATTATTCTTCCACTTGCCACTGCTCAAGTGGCACATCTGAACTCCAGCAGGACCAGCCAAAGGAAAGCAGACCTGCAGGAAGAGTTGGAGTCTCTTTTACAGTTAGGGAGATGAAGAAATAGTGAAACAGGGAAAAGAATTTCAATTATTTTCTTGATCGTAACAGCCACAAATAGCTCTTCACTCAGTCTGCAATATCCTGATGATCAGGCATGCGTTACTCATTTTTCATGCAAAATTACATTAGCTGGGAAATTGATTCTGGTTAAGAAAAAAAAGACAGGTGAATAATTTACCCAAGTTGTTTCATAAATCAGAAAGAATTAAACCTCTTCCCAGATGTATCTACCTGCGGCAGAGGAAGGAGTTCCATTACTGTCAGCGCAATTTCCAACCCATCATGCGTTGGAACGAGCAGAAGTGCCCAATTCCAAGCCGCGACATCACGTATCAGCGACCTTCAGGGATCTCTGCTCCCAGTGACGGCACCCAACATCCCACAACACCCAACACCCCCCTCCAGCAACACCCAACACCCGCCTCCAGCAACAGCCGGCGCTCCCCGACGCGCCGCTGCCGTCGCCAGGGACGGTTCCCCCGCGGACGCGCGTCCCGCCGGCGTCCTCCCCGGAGAGCGCAGCGCTCCGTCGCCCGGCGCTGGGAACCGCGCGGACCCCGGCACGGCGGGAGGCGGCTCCGACACCGAGGGTCGGACACCGGAGCCGCCGCCGGCGAGCGCCGACCCACCGCGGCCAGCGCCGCTGACAACCGCCGCCAATAACGCCTAATGACAGACTCATTAATCCCAGCCGGGAGGCGTGCCGTAGCGCGGCTGGAACGCCGCGAAGTGTCACGGCGCGGGGAAGGCGCGGCAGCCCCCTCTCCCCGTCCCGTCCCGTCCCGGCAGTACCGCGGGGCCGCCGCCGCCGCGGGACAGCGAGACGCCCCTGGCCCGCGCCGCCGCCCCGCGCTCACCTGGCGGTCCCGGTAGCTCTGCAGCGCCCGCAGGGCGCTCTCGGTCAGCTTGACGTGCAGCACCGTGACCCCGCGCGCCTCCCTGCCGCCGCGCACGCCGTACCGCTCCCCTTCCCGCAGCTCCGCCATCTTACGCCCCCCTCANCTCCGCTCCCCCGGGCCTGAGGCGGCGGCGGGGACCCGGCCTGGGGAGGGCGAGGCGGCGTGAGGGGCGCGGGCTGCCTCGGGCCCCACCGCCCGGCCGACGGGGCTGCGGGGCCGCGCTGACGGCTTCGCCTCACGCCACGCGACCCCTGGCCACCGGGGTCTTGGGGGGTGGGGGGGGGCGGGGAGCGTTTTTTGGTTTTGATATTTTTGGGTAGGAAGGAGTACGCTGGCCACTCGAAGCGGCGGAGCGGCTTTCTCGCGCGAGCCGAGGGTGATGGAGTGCTGCTGCGGCAGAGCGCGCTGCCCGGCGGCCCCGCCGGTGAACGAGCAGCCCGAGGCCGCCGGCGCTCGGGGCAGGCCCCTCCTGGCCCGCGGTGCGTCGGTCGGTCTACGGGGATCGGCGCAGGTGCCCCGTCAAACGGTCATTCGGATTTCACCCGTGTGACAAAATGCCCCTGCCTCGCTTTGCTCCCCGCAGTTTCCTAAAAAGAGGCGAGCCACAGCATCCGAAGGCTCCCGTGTGTTCCGCAGGAGGAGCTGACGTGACACAGCGATCGGTTTAGCACCGACCAAAATTACAAGCTGATAGTTCTGCTGACTGCAGGTTGCCATTTAAGTTACTCAAATCTCTGGAAGATATTTCATGGGAAGCTTAAAATAGCTTCACTTTCTTTTGTCCCCTACCCAATCTTGGTCTTGTTCTAGCATTCATCTCAGTCAGCTGGCACCAAAAAAAACTTGTCCAGTCTTTACAGGGTTAGGGTTTAAAAGCATGGTGTTTTAAAACATGTTGGCTGTTACCTTCCAAAGCACATTTTTCATGTCACAAATTAAAATCTTGTCCTTGCCTTCAAGACCATGCCCGTGTCTGCCCTGGTCTGGTCTCTGAGCTGCCATGCTCAGATTATAGTTTGCTGTTTTGGTTTCTGTCTCCACCAGTTTTGTTCTTTTTCTCCACTAGTAGTTGCTCTTTCTTCTATACTTCCCTAGACCAAAATATCTTTCTGATAACACACACACGTGTAGCTACACCTGCATATATGTATACATATACGTACATATATATACAATCCCCATTCTTCAGGTCATTTCTCAGTATATATCTGTTTAGCTTCACTTTTTGGTGATAATTATTTCCTGGCCAAATTAAGCAAATAAAATCTATAATAAGAAGAAAGCTAGTGGTAACAATGTCTTGACCATGTAATGCGTAATTCTACCTGTACCACATAATTTCTTATTTAGGGAAGGCTTAAGTAAGTGCTACAGATGTTATACTTATAGGTGTGTCTGTGCCGTGCTCTGTTGCAATCAGCATTGCCTGTCTTGTGTTTCTTTGCAAGACTGGTTCTCTGGAATGTGAATCTTTCTTAAGGTGACTGCTTTATTAAATACATAATAACATCCCGGGGACCAACAGGGTATGGAGAGCAGGCATCAGTGATTTCTTCAAAATGCCTCCATGTGTAGGTCTTGAAGTTTTCACCAGGTGAAAACTTGCAGCAAGTGGTAATGCAGAGTCTGTACAAAAATAAAGAAAGTAGAAGGAAAAATGTGAGTGTGTGTAGAAGAGAATTCGTGCTTTTGGAAAGCCAGTGCCTTCATCACCATCCTCCTCTAAGCTCCCTGTTCCCTTAGCACATCCTGCCATTGCTAAGCCCTTCGGGGAGTACCTTTCAGCTTTCCTTCTGGTGGGTTTTTTGGGATGTATGTTGTATATAGCAATTTTCACTGTATTTTCAAATATCAGGCAGATGAAAAACTGAGAACAGAGCAGACTGCTTCAGCTCCCAACTTTGAGACTTTTCCATCCCCTTCAGTAAGCTCACAAGCACATCACCGCAGGCAGAAGGCTGCAGATCCTCTCCCCCGCCAACAGCCCCCGGAAACGCAGAGCGCCTCGTCTGTGAGACACACAGCGAGGAGCTTTAGTAAAACAAGCCAAAGGTTTATAGTGGAAAAATAAACATCTCCAGCAATTGCAAAAGCAAAGCCTAATTTATGCTTACTGCACCAGCTTGCAGATATTCTTTCTGCTGTTAGTTTTCGTATGTGAGAACATGCAGAGTGTAAATAATCTTTTGTAGGAAATGAAACATTTCTGGTCATTCAGTTAACTTAGGATCTGGTCCAGCTCCTGTTATTATCAGGATCAAAGTGAAAGGATACAATATGAGATTCGCAAAAAAATAATGGAAGCTTACCAGCTGGATGACGGGCTTGCAGCTCGCTCTTCAGTGTTACAAAGGGAGATTGCAGGCCCTATTCCCAAAAACAGCCCCCGGAAGAAAACCCTGCATGCGTCCCACGCTGGTCACTGGCCTCGCATTCTTTGTGCTGCAGGATTTCAGGTCTTTAGGCCTTGCCTATATAGGGAAGAACCTGTGGTCTTGCCAATGTATGAAGTTGCACCTTTTTAATTAAAGGTGTGATTGCATGCTGAGCTATTTAAACTGCTGCAGCTTTGTAAGTGGACACCTTTAGGCTAATGACAGAGGTTTCTTTCACAGTAAATCGTTTCAGCTTATCTTGCAAAAGTGAATTAAGAAATGTTGACACAAAGTGCTTTAGTGGCAAATGGTAAGTGAAATAATTTCTTCCACTTGCACAGGTAGATATGGAAGAAGTGGTTTTTTGTTTTTTTTTTCCTTGCTCATTTAAAGTGCAAATTCCATGCTCGGATGAGCTTTAACATTTCTGCAGTTTCTAGATCTTCTGAGTTTTTTCAAACAGCATTCTGCAAATGCCAAGGTGAGAAATCTAATCTTAAAAAGCTTAAGCTATTGCTTCTTTCTTACAGTGGCTTTCTATAAGCAGAGACTAGTACCTGCGTGTAAGGTTTGGGAGGTTTTTTGTTGTTGTCTGAAGTGGAAAAGGAGACTGCATGATGGAAAGGAGCTGACTGTATTGCTAGTTTTGTATACTGTTTCCTCTTCCATAGTCTACTTTGCCCTAGAAGAGCTTCTCGGAGAAAGGAGCTGTAAAATAAGAAGCTCAGTAGCTGGGCAACGGCGTCATTCATCCCTTGCCTATTGAGGTGTGACAGAGGAGCATGTGTGCCGAGAGGAGGCAGGGGGTGCAAGTGGAAAAAAACAGATGTGATTCAGAGGTGCGCAATTATGCTCCTAGGAAATACAACCGCCAAAGGGAAACAACAGATAAAAGCAGACTATTTTAATTCCTCCTACTACTTTTCCTGTATTTCATCCCATAATGAAATGAGCAAAAATACTTCTCAGCTTTTCAACACAGTAGCGCATGTATATGCGCACACAAAATTAAAGACCAAGCGTTAGCAACGATTTTAAGGCAGATGGCGTGTTAGCTTGCACGCCACTATGGCATGTGGTTTAGTTGACAGGCAGTGGGAATCAGGCTATCCTTCCTGTGATGCCGTTGCCAAAAATCAGCATTGCTTTGCTCTGTGTTCAGGTAGGGAGGAAGGAGATGGCCGTGCTTTGGCAGCCCTTCCTTTCTGGCAAGGGTTCCTCCGCAGGCCTGTGCTGGCGAGCAGATGGTGGCTCACCCCCAAAGTGCCCCTGCCGCAAGAGACCGGAGCGCCGGGGGCACGGGGCGGGCTGGTAGGTGCCTGATGAAGGCGACTAATTGCAAAGGACTTCTGCCAGTACAAGGTTTTGGCGTGGTCTTCCTCGCACTAATGTCAACGGCAGGACATCCACACGCTCCTGTTCAGTAGGATCAGATCTCACAGGTGGTTGCCATGACTCAGTTTATGGGGGTTTAGGGGTTTTCTTTTTTTATGCTTGGTAATTGGTAATACCATAACCAAAGTTCAGATGGCTTCAGTCCTGCACACTCTTATTGTGGTGCAGAATCGAACCCAGTGAAACGTGGCCAGCTTGGATAAACAGGACCTCTCAAGTTCTGATGGCTAGCATTTCCTCTAACAAACGCACTTAAAAAATAAAGTAGCCAGCGTTTGAGGAAAAATGGCCATTTAATGCTGCAAAGCAGCCAATTGCATTATTTGTTCCTTCTTCAATGCGCTGTGAGCTCTTTGTAGTTTATGGAGGAGTGGAGGCTGCAGCAATAATTCATGCTGCTGGAGGAGTGGTGAATGATGTGGACATGTTTTGTGGCCTGCCAAGAAAAATCTCCATTTCTTCATTATACAGGTTAAAAATATACATCCCCAGATAGTGGAAACAAAATCTCATAAGTGTACCAAAGAAATGGTTGTGCTTAGTTTTCAGTAGTCTTCAACAGTAGTTATAAGAATATCAAAATGTTACTTCAGAATTCAGTGCAGTAGTTCCTTTTTGATCTACTTAACCACTTAAGTGGCTCTTGTGCTGCATTCATAAAATGTCAGTGTGAGTTAGTGAAATACTGTCCATCATACAAGGTATGCCAAATTACACAGTATGCAGTCTCTGTTTTTATAGCTACCACAGTAATCTCTGATCCTGGTTCTACGTGGGATCATTCATCACTGTAGCAAGAACTGAAACCCTCCCATTCCTTCTGTGAACCCCACATCAGGTATCATATAGGGTCGAGATGCACAATTCCTGTGCAGTCCTAGTGCTTTGTACAGCTGCCATCTACATCTGCCTAGTGCCAAAGCTGAGTGTGCATAATTTCCGGTTTATAGATTATTTTTACTACTACTCACTGGCTGTGTGAGGCTGAGAGGCATATCATTTTCAAATTGCCCAAACATATTTTTTAGGCATATTATTGGTCCAGATGAGGAACAGGAAAGATCAAGAAACACTTAGAAAGTAGAATTATTTTATTTAACCTCTGTGCAGTTTTTAGGTAGTGGCTGTTTTCTGTCAGTCTTAAAGCTGTACTTTATGTACATATGTGCCTATGTGTGTTTGTGTATATATATTCACATATACATATATGTTATTTATTTCTGTGGCGCATATATCAAAGCATAGGCAAGATTTATGTTTTTAAAAGGCTGTTGAAAATATACAAGAACAGAAAAATATTTTGTGATAAATTACATCTGCTAGTCATCACTGTTACTTTTCCCCCTGAAATTCAGCAGAATTGTGAAACAGGAATATACCTGCACAATGTATGCTGCAGTTATTCTTGACTCCTGTGATCTTTCCTGCCATTAAATACAATCCTTCCTTCATCCTGCTTAAATAAATAATAAATTTCTGTAAGCAAAGAATTAGTTGAATATACACTGCGTACCGGCAGCGTGCCATGCAGGCGCAGTAACTGCTGGGAAGCACCCGCCACATGCAGCATGACGTGCTGCCTCTGTTTAGCAGAGTTTTAAATTCCCCTGGATAATGTGAAGTTGCTAAGGTAACCAAGATTTGGGTGAAGAAGTAGGAGAACCGAACAGTAATTCATTTGACTGAAGGACATTATCCACTTTGTAATCAATTGCACACAAAGCTAATCATGTCATGACAATCTGACATTTCTGAACCAGATGCTGCACTTTTATTAAGGAGTAGCTTCAGATGCAAAAGGATTAGTGTGTATGCTTTGCTGAAATGTCTAGCAATTTTTAGCTAAATCCTTGCTTGTTATTAGGTAGAAGGGATAACGCTGGGATAATTTATTCTGTATGCAGCTGAGACAGGGAGAAACTATGGTTTGCTTTTCTGTTAATACTGATGTTTGAAAGAGGTGAACAGAATGACAAAGTAGTTCGCAGAAAGATCTGTAAGATTTTTTGGTGGTGGTGCTGCTGCTCTGTTTTAGGTAAGTTTGTGTATTTTAGGCCATGATCCCAAAAGACCATTTCTGCAGATAGTTCAGTATGCACATAAGTGTTTGCAGGATGAAAGATAAACTAAAATCATGTATGTCTAAAGTGGAAGTGTTAGCAAGCACTTGCTCTCTGCCGTGAGAATTTAGTTTAAGTAATGCGGTGTTCTTAATGTTAAGATGCTGTTTCTCTCCAAGTCTCGTTCGCTTTCCTGGTCACTCATGGAGGCATGGAATTTGTTCCCCTGGCTGAAGTACAGACAGTTCAGGGGTTTTTACTGCATAAAATAGCCATGTTTTCTTCTTTGTGGTCAAAGAAACGGTCCAAAGCCACGGCAGATGGTTCAGACACCGTCACAGGAGCCAGTTGCTCTTCACGCTGTCATCTAAGTGTTTCGTCCCCGTGCGGAGCCCACGTGGGTCCCACTGCCTCAGCTCCCAGTCCCAAAGCGAGCGGGTGTTGGAGAGGGACCTGCTGGTGCCACGAGGGGCTCTGCACAGCCGGAATGTCGGCATCAGAGAGTCGGTGCCTGAAACCAAAGCTGTTACTGGGTGGGTTTCCCACGCTGGAATTCTTCCTGGCTCATTAACCGCGGGTTGCAAAGCGCCATCTTTTGTCCCTGCGTTCCTCCCTAGAAAGCAGGATTTTTTCCCGGAATTCAGTTTTTGAAACAGTCCTGCCTGGGCTGGGTTCATTTTCCCCTGTTTCTGAAAGAGAAGGAGGTCCGTCCTCTGTGTCCCTCCCAGCTTTCTGGGCACCGTGCTGAGGGGGAGGACTGGAGCATCACTCGGAGCAGACGGCCAGCTAGACGGTGGCTCTCGCTCTGCAACTGCGACGGGAAGAAGAGCTCATATGCCACGATCTGTGATTTAGAAACCTTGCGCATTTGTAATGAAAATTCATCTCATTTAGTACCTGAATTGCCAACAAAACAAATATAATTTAAACGGATGTATGCTGGTCCTAGAGGTTTGCACCAGTTCATCCGAATTCATCCATAGCCTGTGGCTCTGTGTAATAATATATCCCATCCTAGGAAGCCTCACAGGGGACCAAAACCACATTGTCTCCCTGGTGGAATGCACTAAATCTAAACATAAAGTCACTGTGATGATTTGAGGGAAATAAAACCTGGAAACCCTGTAGGAAAATTGCATTTTCTTCCTGCAGGATGGCTGGCTCGGGTGTCCAGCAGCCAGCGTTCAGCCAGCGCCAGCCTGGTGCGGTGTCTGCTGGCCGTGTGTCTGTCTGGTGGTGCCAGCACTTGCACAGGGAGGAAAAGTGAACAATGCAAATTGATGAATACAAACTGGCCTCTGCTCTGAAATTATCTAGTGATTTTTATCTAAATTATTGCTTAATATATAATATATAACATATAATGTATAATGTATAACATAAAATATATATTGGTTAACAAATACTTAAAGGGAGGGTGCCAGGAGGATGGAGCCAGGCTTTTTTCAGTGGTACTCAGTGATAGGACACGGGGCAATGGGTATAAACTCGAATATAGGAATTTCCATCTGAACATGAGGAGGAACTTCTTTTCTTCGAGGGTGGCAGAGCCCTGGCACAGGCTGCCCAGAGATGTGGTGGAGTCTCGCACTCTGGAGACATTCCCAACCCACCTGGATGCCATCCTGTGCCACCTGCTCTGGGTGACCCTGCTCTGACAGGGGGTTGGACCAGATGATCTCCAGAGGGCCCTTCCGACCCTTCACTTTCTGTGATTCTGTGGTATTAGGTGGAAGGGACAGCACTGCTCCAGGCTGAGCAGCAAGAATCCTGCAAATACTGGCTTTGCATTTTCTTGATTTCTGGGTTTATCGGGTCAGCTCGTCCACGAACACAGTGACGTGGCTACGAGTGAACGCAGAGGCGGTGGCCACCCTACCTGCTATGGATGTTCCCACCGAGCGGAGAAGAGCCCACCTTGCAGCCCCTTCACATCCTCTGTCTTGCGAGCAGCTCTCATCATCTTCCCAGCATCTCTGGGTCCTGTCTACTGCTTCCAGACTTAAAAAATAGGCATAAAATTAAATCAGAAGCAGTCTTGTTATTTCATGAAAAGCAGTAGAGAGGACAGACCTCATCTTTAGTTTCCATTCACTTTAAAAATATGAGTAATAATCTGTAATATTCTTGGTTTCTCTCATGAATGAACTCTTTGTGATTATACTTTCTGTAAATAGCCAAGTACAAGGCAAATGTTATTAGAAGAAAACAAGCATGACTTTTGCTTTCTCTTCTTGCTTTTGCCTGTAGAGATTAAAAGAGACTGTAATTGCATAACTTTGCGCAAGTGGGGAAAATAGTACTGTGATAGTGAACTGTAAGAAGTAAAACTCTTATCCTTGTGAGAATGACAGCTGATTTCCAATTTTTTCTCCTTATTCTGAGCCAGTAAAAGCTTCCAGATTTCTTGAACTTTCTTTTTATAGTAGCTTTCATCGTACTTCATATCATGTATCGTTCGTTTCACTGCTTGAATAAAATATAGAAAATTATGAATATAAAGGATTTTTTACTCTGCACTACTTCTGCATAGCTTGAAACACACCAGCCATCATGTGCTTTCTTGTGGAAGAGTTTAGCTGCTCAACTTGCTCCTTGTTAAATATATGGTTGAATACCTATTGTAGTCTTAGTCCTTATTGTAATTTTATTCTATAAATAGAAAAACAGTGTCTTTACAGTATAATACATGTCTCTGTTATGCTGGAGAATCATTAAACCAATTAGAGACATGTTTTTCCCGACTATAATTTCTCTGAGACTTGCAACCTGTAATTTATATGTAACTTAGTATGTAGCAAGACATTTGTTTTATTTTCTTCTCTTTCCCTGCACGATTCTTAAAAATAAAATTGTCCCAGATGTTTAGATACAGTTCTTGACACAGGGACATGCAGCACTGAGTTTCTGTACAAAATAGCCCTGTTAACTACTGTAGTAATACGATTTGTTTACCCTGTTTGCTAGAAATAGTCACAGTCACCATTCAGACGCCTTCAGCTCTGTCAAAATACCACAGTTACTGTAATTTTGGCAATTATAATTGTGCATCCCACTTCGCTATTGTTTATTCTATCAGGTAATTGGTAGCTCGTCACCCATTCCTATTTTACATTGCAATGTTTAAAATCTTTCTTTTATTTTTTGGTCTTTCGTGTATTTTAAACTAGCTTTTCTTCTCTCTCTCCTGACACCCCCCCTTTTTTTAAAAAAAAAAAATCTTCTTTTAATTGTAAGCTTGGAGTTTTTTCTACTTTGTTGAAGGAGAGTTTAAATTTGGACATAGACTGGAACTGCTGAAACCAGCTTATTTATGTTCAGTTGGTTTTGGTTTACATTTGCTCTGTAAAGCTTATTCATTCATCCAGAACAGTTAAGTACGACTTGGAATGTTTGCCTTCCACATTAGTTTCCAGTTTCTGTCATGCATTTGAAATGAAGACATGAGTTTTGATGGAAAAATCAGGTACTCCATGTGATCCAGTTGATTACAGTGTAGTGACTGAATAAAAAATAAACAAATAAATGATTACACTCAAAAACAAGAAAGGAAGGGAAAAGGTGCCATATACCAACACTGCTGCTCTTTGCTGCTGGGCTGAAATTCTGATTCCACTTAAACTGTCGGAAAAGCTGGCATTGACGGCAGTGGAACCGAACCGTGGCAAAAGAAAATAAAGCCAGCTCTCTCTGCTCCGATCCTTTCTCCTCTCACCCCTGACCCACCGAGAAAATGCTTTCTGGCTCAGGCTGAAGCAGAGGCAAAGGCAAGTTAGCGTCACAGCAAAAGCAAACAAAAGGAAAATATCAAATCTGGGACTAGGGTTTCAGTGATGCTTACTGTGGGGGAAAACTGGCTTATAATTAGGAGCTGGTAGATGCCAGAATTATACAAGTATATAATAGCAAAAGGAGCGGGGCTTTGTTCCCGCTCCTGGCAGCAGCTCGCAAGGAACATAATTTCTTGGCACCTAATATGGATTTACCTGCCTTTGCAGAGTCCTGAATTACTCTAATGGAAGTTACTCAGTAAGTGCAAAAATACAATTACTATAAAATGTCTGCCTTACTGTGAAGCTGAACGGGAGAACAAGAGGTTGGGATTAACTGTATTGTTGTGCCTTACAGTAATTAATTTATCCTTAATCCTGAAAACCTTTTCACATAGGATTTGTTATTCCTGGGAGCAGTTTCGTTGCTGGAAAGCCATTGAATGTGAAGCCCACATTGGGATTAATTGTTAATTAGTTCTCCAGACAATGCGAGGTGATCACAAAGAAATGGCCAGTGTTCAGAAAGGGATTTTCTGGCAATCATGCTATTCCCGAGTGCTGTGCGCTGCGCGGCTGTGCGTGCTGGGGTGGGAGAGGGCTCTTTCACAGGGAAGCCGTGCCTTCGCAGGTGGACCCAGGTTTTATTTTGCAAATAACTCCGAGAAAGGAAAGTGCGTGGATCTTCTTCTGTTAAGGCATAAGACACCCCTTTTTAGGCCGCTCTGCAGCTTGCGCTGCTGGACATCCTTGCTGCAGCGCTGGAGGAACCAAAAAAAAAAACCAGCTTCTTGGGGAACTGCCAGAAGGAACAGAGCAGGAAAATTAATAAGGAGCCGCCACTGAGTCATGCTATCTGCTATCCCTTCTGTAGTATCCTGAGACAAACTCTCCCTCAGACTGACATAGTCCCCAGAAATATGTTGGGCCGCTTCCTTGGAAGGGCCGTGCGAAGAAACGCCGCGCTGGCGGGCTCCCGTGTAGGAGCCACCATGTATCTGTGCTTATGTATGTGCTTTCAGTTCCCAGGGCACCCGTGGAATAAATCTTGCAGCTTTGGTTGCATGCTAGGTCCCTGTGGCAGCTCATTAGCATCTTTCTAAGTCACTTATTGTCATCAGAACCCTTAATGACTTTGCTCAGGTTTTCATTAAGTTAGAAGCAAATCTAATTATCTTCTTGGTGTTAACCAGAAGGGCCCTGTTGTGCTTTCCCCAGACCGAAGACTTCGGTGATAAGATAAAATTAACGTCCTGGCCTTTCAAGGACACCTGGCATGCTGGGGACACCAGCCCTGCCAGGCCCTGTCCTGGGCGCATCCGCGCAGGGAGCCCCAGGTCCCGGGGGCTCCTCCTGCTGCTCCCGCTGCCGCCTCCAGGCACCACCGGCCCGACACCTCCGTGGGAAGCTCTTGTGTGCGGGACAGACAGACCGTCCAGCCTGCTCAGCCATCCCGCCCGTGCGAGCAGGTGTGCTGCCAGTCTCAGCCCCAGCTGCAGCACGTGAGGCTGCAAAGTGCAACCTCCTGTCATCAGTGACCACAGCAGGGATGTACATGTACATGCACCTGATTAGGTTTTGACCTCGAAAACATGGTGGAAACACGAACTGTTGGCCACCAGCTGCTCTCTAGCCACTTCTGTCTGCTCCCTGCGAGGGAAGCACCAGCAGACGTTCTCCCGGCTGGTTTAGTCCCAGAGGCAGTGGCCATCCCCCGCCTCGACCAGTGGACGGGCGGTGGCCCTGTGGTGGTGTGACGGCGTGGCCATCCAGGTCAGCTCTCCAGCCCTGCAGAAAGCCGACGTCTCCAAAAGTGCTAGTTTTCGCTTGGGTCAGGAAGCCGAGCTGGGTGACTGCGCGGGTGAATAGTTGCTAGTGCAATCCCGGGCAGAAGAGGTGGAATTTACAGCTGGAGGCTGGGCAGAAAATTACATCCAGCCCTTTTGCTAAAAGCCCTTGTTTTGGCTGGTTTGAGATAAGGGACAAATCTCATCCACAGGAAGAAGCGCATAAGAATAGCAGCTACAACACTTGACATGAAAGCAGCACCAAATAAATGAGATGGAGCGTTTGTCGTTTCTCCCATGTTGTCACTTCACTTTGTCTTCCCTGTGTTCTTACCCCATATCGCAAAACATGAGCTTCCAGTCTTGATGCATTTGCAGTCCAACGTCAGGGCTTTTGCAGAGCCCTCTGGACCTTTGCGTACAGAAGAACCGACCCGAATGTCTGTGGGAGCATAATAAGCCTAAAAATACACATTGGCCTGAGTAGACACACAGGCTTTGGACAGGAATGCTTACTGCAGGGAGCTGCGCTTGCATGAGAGTCATGGCAGGAGACATGGTAGAGATAAAAACATCTAAGTCCTACGTTGCTGGTGGAGCGCTGAGTCTGGGCACCTCAGACTCACCGAACCAGAGCGGCTGATGAGCCAAAGCCTTTTCTGACGCTCGAGCGAGCTTGCGTCTAGCTCGTCACCAACAATTTCATCAACGGGGCCGAGGTTAACAGAAGGGAACACCCCGAAATTTGGTATTGTTCCCCAGAAATGTGCATTTGGCACAGAGCTGGTGTACGCAGGCTATCTGTTCAGCTGAGGACTTGTGTGGGATCCCCTGTAAAACATCTGGCAGTTTCAGAGGTATTCTGGCAGATGGCTGGCTGTAGCCAAAGCGTGACCATTGCTTTGGAATGCCATCCTTAAGGTCTTCTTAGGGTTTTTGTAGAGGGTTGAGACCACAAGGCACGTAGAACGCACTCTGGGAAGTCTGGGAGCAGCTCACAGGGAGGAGGCAGAACTGTTTCCTGCTCCGTGCTGGGCTGGGACTGTGCTGACTGTGCACCTGGGTCTCCTGGGAAGGCTGCTGATGGACACCGAAAGGAGCTTTTTCCCGCAGCTGGGATGCGCTTTGCCCAGCCGTCCCCGCTGAACTCATGGCATGACCCCGCCTGAACCGCTGAGGGGCTCCACAAAGCTCGGGAGCCTGCCAGTGCACTGCACCGCAGCAGCCTCTGGGTCGACAGCCGGGTTTCCGGGCAAACCTCTGGAAAACCTTGCACCTCTTCCAGGGAATACCAACCTGGATGCAGTTACGCTGACAACAGAGTCAGATTCTTGCTAGCGTGCTGCTGTTTGATCGCTTGCAATAGCTTCAGATGGTTTCTACCAACATGCCACGAGTTTCACAGCTGCAGAAAACATCTTTTTTTGGCTTAGGCTTTGTAAGATTAATTGCAGAAAAATTCTTCCAGGAGAGGGCTGAAGTGAAGTGTGAGAGTGATTCAGCAGAACTTGGCAATATTTCTGATAAGGACAGCGGTCTTTCTGCAGAAAACTCAATCATCTGGATGCTCAGACTCTCAAAGCCGCCAGCTATTTATTAGTATTTTTAACAACTAAATCCTTTTTGGAGTTACAAAGTCTTCCTTCCATTAGCAGTAGAGAGCATCCAGCACATTGTGATCTCATGATAATAATAAATATAAACATAGGTTTAATCAAAAAGGTGGCCATCATTTGCAAATACAGGAAATAATGTAAGTGCGATTATGAACATTTCAACTGCAAAGTCCTCTTTTTGGGACCTGGTGCACAAGCACAGCTAAGTGAAGTCAAAATAGCTGTTCCTTGCAAACCTGCTGTAGCTTCCACACTCCTCTGTGGATGCTCCTCCACGGAGCTTGCAGGGCTGACGTTACAATGAAATTCCTGGGCGACCATTTGTAGGCTGAGCCTTAGTTTGGGTGTGAAAACATCCGAGTGTTAGACCAAAAGCTTTCTTCTGGTTTTGGCCTCTAGATTACAGGTTACTTTGGTAGCAACTTATAGACCAGTTAATGATGCTCCAGTTAGTCGGTTGAAAGTTAAGGCATTAATTTCTTGATTTTCTAAATAAATTCAAGTAATACATTGGGTAACAAAGGTGGAATTGAACATTTGCAACGAGCTGACAAATGAGACACCTCTGAGTATGGACACGTCGTAGGGAATGTCTTATCTCCTCGTATGCGTGCGAGCACGGCTCCTCCGCTCATTTGCTCCAAGACCGAGAGGAGGAATCTCCTCTGTCCCACCAACCCACGTGTGCGCAAACCCACCACATCCTGCTGTGCCCAAGCCTCTTGGATCCTGAGTTCTCCAGTCTCTGTGCAGGGATGAGTAGTCAACACCCCAATTTACAACCTCTCATCTTTGTTTTACCTGTAACTTATGCTAAAATCCATGGGCACATATTTGTACCTTTCCCAATGAAAGGACCATCGCAGTTTACTCAGGTGCGTCCAGCCCCACAGACACACGCTGGTTCCGGAACCAAGTCGAGCTGTGAAACAGTTAACTTCATTGCCAATTAAGCAGTCACAATTAGGCTTCAGAGCTTAGATCCCACGTAGGTAGGCACGGGAGCAATCCACACAACTTGCCACTGTTGTTTCAGCCCGCTGGATTGCCAGATGAAAAGACAACAGTGCTTCTGCTGCGTTGCCCTCGGGGACGGACTTGGGCGCTGGAGGCAAAGGACTTCCAGAGGAAAGTTGCCCAAATATCCATGGCAGAGCTGGCAGACAAAGGCCGTTTTCCCAGCGGCCGGTCCACTAACGTGTCGCATTATTACGGCTTGGTTTGAGGTATGGGAGAATTTTTATGGCTTGCCACTGGGGATGGCTGAGGGCTATTGTGTTTGCAGCTCTGGGCTGAGGGATTATTGAAGTAGCACTGTCCCGACAGGTAATGGACCATAGCTCACAGGTTTTGCACTCTAAATTCAAGAACAATAATTACTTTATTTTTTTTAATTTAAATGGGAAGGATGGTAGATTATTTTGCAGACGTGCTGCTACCTCTCCCATGAAGTAAGCTCTGCTTAGAAAATAAGAAAGCTCTTTTTGTGCTTACCCGGCCGCGGGCTGATGCCCAGCCAGCTCCCCCAGCTCTCCCAGCTCAGAGCTGGCTTCTCCCGCAGGACGGCGTGGTGGGAGCCGGGACGGCAGCGTGAGCTCACTCCGTACTCACGTCTCTCTCTCTCCTTCGGTGCTAGGTGACAGGGGTTGGTGTGACTGGGGGCTGTTTTGGTTATGTGCAGAGGTGAGGCCACGTCATCTAACCAGCAGTTCAAAATGGTTAGAAAGGAGAAGAAAATCTGCTGTATATACTAGAAAAAAGAATAAATTATCCAACAGTGTAAGCATAGAGGAATAAATTCCTAAGCACCCTGACTGTCTCCCAGAGCATAATATTGTACTGATATTGTGTTATACTTGCTACTAACCTTGGAAACCCACATTTACAGCTGCAAATCTGCCACTGTTGCTGTCCCTTATTCTGGGACACCTGCAGCTCCACCCTGAAAATTGTGCCTAGGGCTAAGCTCCCCCCTGTCGGAAAGCAAAGGGCTTTTTCCATCCGTAAGGATGCTGTTGGCCGGGACACATCCCCATCCGCGCTGCGGCGGCACGGGGGGCTCTGGGGACGGGCGCAGGGTCGCAGTGCGTGGCTGGCACCGGAGAGGTGGGGGTGCCGCCGAGGAGGGGCAGCGGCAGGGTGGCTCGGCGGGTGCCCGGCAGCCCGGGCAGGTGGCCGAGAGCGGGGGCAGCCCTGGGGCGGGCGTATGGGTGTACTCTGCCACGGGCCACCGCTCCCAGCCGGTGGCAGGGATGCGGGTAGAGCATCCCTGACTCCCGGCTGCTCCCCTGCCCACCGCCGCTGCCCCCTGCTCTGGCACGGTGCCTCCTGTTGTGCTTGTAACTTCAGTAAAAGTCGCCACATTTCTCCTCCGCCGTTCATCCCATCCCATCCCATCCCATCCCATCCCATCCCATCCCATCCCATCCCCATCTTCTTTCCATCCCATCCCATCCCATCCCATCCCATCCCATCCCATCCCATCCCATCCCATCCCATCCCATCCTATCCCCTTGCAATGCCACGGCAAAGGTCTGTAGGTACCGTGTGTAGGTACCGTATGCGCCTGCGTCGCCTATCGTGACACCCTGCACCGACTTACAGGTGGGTCCCTCAGGGGTGGGTGCGCAGGGGCTGCGTCTTCTGTGGGCACTGCTGATGAGTATGTGAATAACGGCTGGAAGGAGCAGGGTCTGTAATGCCACAATGTTTGCAGAACAAACGAGCAAATTGAGAGTAGGTGAGAGAGCATTTAGAAGAGCAGGTAGCGTGGAAAAACGATAGAAGTTTAACTGATTTATTTTGGGGCATAGAAAAGTTACCCACATGAGAAAATGGTGTTTCGGGGCTAAACAGAACACATCAGAGCTTACCAATGGGGAATGTTGGTTTAGAATGGATTTTAAAAGTCAAAATTGAAAAAAAGAAGGAAAATATACACAAAAAGTTGCTAAGACAACTTCATTGGATTACTCTAGAACAACAAAAGCCAGGGAACAGAGAGTTAAGATTAACTCATTTTGTTTTGGCTAGAGATTTTGGTAGTCTCCAAACAGCAGGCAATCTCACGTACTGCATACTTCGTGCTGCAATAATTAGAGATACACAGCTAAGGATGGAATTTCAGCCTCTTACTGGTGGGAAAAAAAAAAAAAAAAAAGAAAGAAAAAGAAAAAAGAATAAAGAATAAAGAAAAAACCTGACTTCTTGGCCGGTTAAGCTTTTAACAGTGTACCATGGCTTTTGCAAATATTTCCACTGTGCTGGTCTGATCCCTCATGATACGTGTTAATTATGGTTCATTTGGAGTAAGCGTAAAATATTAATTTGGATAGTCTCCTTGCTACTTTAAGGTTTTGATTAGCTTTTTTAAGGCTCGTGGTGCTTTAAGCCGTTTCTCACATCATCTTTTTAAAGCTGTGCTGTGTAAGGTTAATTTATTCCAGCTGCTGGTGAGGTTTTGGATTGCAGCATATGCAGCAGCTCTTAAATGCCTCAGAAATCCGTATTCACTTTGTGGCACGACATGCACAGGACATAAGCAGTGGCTGTATTGCAGCCTGGTGAGCAACCGGAGAGCACCACGCTGGAGAAAAATCATTGCTAAATATAAGCTTAAGCAAAGTTGTTTGTATTTTTATTCCTTTCAGCAGGAAAACTGGTGACGGGTCTGCTGAGCAGATGCGTGTGTGATTGCTGTTATTTTTTGCCAGGATCTTTGCACAGCGAAGCAGTAATTGGTGGCTGGGTCGTCTGTGTGAGCCGGATGCCCGCGGCAGAGGGAAGTGGGTCAAGATTGCCTCTCTGAAAGCACTCTTCCCTGCTGGAAGTGGGGTGTAAGCATGGCCGCGGCGGTCCCGCTCCCCCTGGGCCGAGGAAAGTAAACAGGACAACGGGGCAGAGCAGAGCAAAGACCTGGGGAGAGCTCTGCCTGCCGCTGCTGTTCTTCACCTCTTTCAAAAGCTTTTAAGAGCTGCAAGACTTCTGGGTTTGTGTTGGAAGAACACATCCCGCTCCATCCTTCCATGGTCTTGTTTGTGAGGATGGAGGAGCATCTCTGGGAGAAAGCGTTGGAACGGGAGCAATAATTGGCACTAATGATGTGTATCTGAGAAGAGAAAGAAACCAGCAGTCAAAAAAAAACCCCAAAGTGCTGTGATTCACACTCCATGCAAATGAACTAACCTTCTGGTTATATTCATTTACACCCTGTTTTATTTTTTCACAGTATTGCTGAAACAGGCAGAAGTTGCTAGAAGAGTTCATGTTTGCTTTCCAAATACAACATAAGCTCTTCAAAGCAAATTTTGATTTTTCAGACAAATTGTGCTATTAGGCTGTGTCACATCGCCCAGCAGAACAACGTACCGTAACGAGCCGAGCCAGGCTTCCTGCCGCTCACGGCAAGTGGAATGTGGGACTCGTCTTGAGCTGGTGTCAGCTCGCCGTGCCGGCTTGCCAGCTGAAAAAATATAGCAGATAGGTGCTATTTGGTCACTGATAGATACCACCCTGAGGATTTACGGCAGTCGGGACCAAGGATTTATGAGTTCCCACGCAGCGCTCAGCCTGCTTGCCTGCCTGCGGCGCCTGCAGCACCGATGCGGTGATGCAGCTGGAACCCCTGAGAAACGTGCGTGAATCGCCAGCACCTCACTGGACATTTTAAGTGAAGGATTTGGCGCAGTTTGTACACCAGAAGTAAAGGGGAAGGCATCCCAATGAGCAGTGCTTGACTTGGCACGTTCTCATTTGCCTAAAGGCAAAAGGTCATTCTTTTGGTTCATATTTAATTCATCCGGTCGTTGCTTCATTGTCGTGTGGTCGTTTGTCTTGTGGCAGCTCACGGGGGGGTCACTGCGCGGCCGTGTTTCTACCTTCGTAATTCCCTGCACACAGAAAAGAAACCACAAAAAGGCGCATGAGTTTTCTTTGTGCTTTAAACTGAAAAATACAAATACTTTTTTTTGATCTCTTTTTCCCTGGCACTCTCTGGACCCTGATTCTCGGGTGGGGGCACCTTCCTTTGAGGTACCCGAAGTGTCTCCCCCTTGGTTGCGGGAGGGCTGCCTGAGCAGCAGCCGAGCTGCCGCAGTTTTGTTTTCGGATAAGCTCTAATTGACATGGCTCGCAGGTGATTGACCCCCACGGCGGGAGCGGAGACAGGGAGATGCTGGGAAGAGGAGTGACAACACAGAAACGTGGGCTGTGGGAGCAAAGCTGGGGCAGTCTGTCTCCTCTCCCTGTCCCCCTGGAACGGGAGGGGAGAGCCGGACCAACTGAGGTGGCTCCATGGCTTAATCTAGAAGGTTTTGACTTAAAATGTCTGTTAATCTTTTGTGTCCTTTTTGCTTCTTAGCAGGACCCAAATGTGAACACTCATGCTGAATTTTCTGGAAGTTTGCTTATTTGTTTTATGTGTGACCGCGGTGGGAGAAGGACAGCCACCGGGAGTAGCACCTATAGGTCCAGAGCCTGGTGGGCCTGGAGATTACAGCCTCATGAATACAAAAACATAACAAACAACATAACCAGTGTTATCACAACATTTCTGACAACAAAAGTATGCGTTGCCAGCCGTGGTGAAGAAAAGCTTGTAAATGGGGACGGAGCACAAGTTGCCAGCTGCCTGCAAAAGTTTTGTCCTATATTGCCAAGATTCACCTTTTAACCTCTGCTTATCCTGGTGTCACCTTCTGTGGAAGTAAGACTGCCTGCACCAGCCGAAGGAGGGCTGAGGTTACACCAAAAGCTCACCACCCTCCCACCGGTACAGTCCTGTCTGTGGATGGAGGAGGCACCCGAGTGGGAGGGGATGAAGATTTTCCCGTAACATCATCTGGTTCTGCCTCTCCCTGGGCTGCGGACCAGGCGGGTGGCGAGATTGGGTCTCCTGCTGTGGGTACCAGCAGCCCCTCGCCATTGCCCTGCTCCACACAGCCTCTTCCAACTCCTCTGCCAGGGGAAGTGCGGTTTTGGACAACGGAGGAAGCTGGGGATGTCATCACAGAGGAGACGGCAGCAGTCAGGATGGTAAAACCCTGTGAAATGAGAGACGTGGGGTTTGCAGGTGTAGTACAGGGCATCCTGGGGTGGGCAGCAACCCAGGCCCTGGTATCTTGGTGGTATCGTGGTGGGGCTGGAAGAGTGGCTCTGCCTAAAAACACGCTGAGGAGCCCCCGGCCCCAGGGCATACAAGAACGAAGGGTGAAGCCGGTGTGTCTCAGTGCTGAAACATGCCACTCTGGGAGGGCCACCAGCATCATCCCCTCTTCCTTTGGGAGACCTGGGACGGCTCATGGCCATGTTCTCCATTGCCTGCGTTAAACTGTGCAGCTTTCTGCCAGCACAAACCAGGTCTGGAAGGACAGTCTGCAAAAATTCCCTTTTCCAGGCGTTTTGCGGCTGTGCAAATTAGAATTTTGTCCTCCTAAGGCCACTTGTGAGTGGAAGTGTTAAAAATGTGAGGCTTTATGCTGCTCTTTTCAGTGTTGCATATGTTTTTGAAAGACTTCTTGTGGCCTTGTTTTTCATCTAAAATCAGTGAGGAAAGGTTGCTGGTGTTAGTCCTGCCTGCTGTTGCTGAAGAACCTGGGGGTCAAGGGGCGAGGAACGCCAGAGACCTGCCTGGGGGCTTCCACACCCCCACTGCAGACACCGTGGGGTCTCCCAATAAAAAATAGGTAGTATTATTAGTTTATTCCCCCTGACCTTTCTCTCTCTCTCTCTCTTTTTCTCCAAATAATTCATTAGGCACTGGGGTTTAGTATGTGCTAGAAAGAAAGGCTGAGATTAAAACGGCAACTGAAAGTCTTCCTTTGTACCAACCAACTTCTATTAACCATCTCTGGGGATGTTCTTCAGGGTCAACCCTGTCCTATTGCTTCTAAAGTATACATTTGGTGAGCAGAGTTTCTAAACATGACAAAAAAGCTGATCATCTTTTTAAGATATTATTTTTTCCTTCCCAGCTAGCCCTTCCACATAGTAAAACTGCCATGTTGCTGTATGTGGTTGCATTATTTTACTGTTTGTCAAGCACGCTTAGAGTCTGGGCTACAATAAACACATCTTTTGGTCTTAGCTTATACATCTGGAAAAATAAGTGACCACCATGCCCTTGGAGGGAGTTTGTGCTTGCACATTCAGCGCTGTCAACCGGCTTTTTACTTAGAATCGTAGAATTGTTTTGGTTGGAAGGGACCTTTGAGATCATCGAGTCCAACCATCAACCCAACCCTGCCCACCCCTGACCCGTGTCCCTCACCACCACGTCTGCCCGGCTGGGAAACACCTCCAGGGATGGCGACTCCACCACTGCCCTGGGCAGCCTCTGCCAGTGCTTCATGACCCTTTCCACAAGGAAATTTTTCCTAATATCCAACATACGGATTTTCTAAGTTTTAGCAGGCGAAGTGGGGTCCCAAACATGTAAATTTCTTAATGCATGAGCTGCCTGAAACCTTACTCAAATTCCTTACTCAAAAATGAGGTAACTGCTCGTCTGTCTTCACTGCATCAGAAACCCAGGCTTCTTTGACTTAGAGTGCCCTTATTTATGGCAAAACTTCCCCACCAAAGTCTGTCGGGATTTCCAGGGGCTGTCTGTCCTTCCCCTTGCGAGCAGGCTGTGCTGCGCCTCGCATGCAGCTAGGTGGGAGAACAGGTCTACGCACCAGGTGGCAAGACTTCAGCAGGAACTGGCAAGATTTTTCGGTCACAGAAGCTTGATTTGGTCTGTTCGTGCATTTTCATGTGCTTTGTTTACACAGTCTGCGTGGGGAAAAATGATCTGGACCAGCTGAGCTGCCACATCCAGCCAGGTTATAATCTTTGCTGTGTTCTACTCCTGTCACAGCTAAATCACATATTGCGCACAAATTGTGAATATTAGGTATGTGACTATTCTTCTACAGTATTGGTTTGTTCTTAATACAACACAGCTGGATTAATTTTAATACAATACTTTATTAAGTGCTCAGCTGAGACTGGTTTCCTGGAAGAAAGGCACCTAGTGCAGGTGTGGAGAGTTAAATCAAGCTTGAACACACTGTTTAATTAATTGCTCTGTCATATGCTGCGTATTTTTATGGTCTAATAAACCCAAAGATCTGTGGCCCAGAATACTCTGATGGTTTTATTCAGCTTTTTGAAAAACTTTTCTCTCTCCCCTGCCCCTCTTTTTTTTTTCTTAGCGTTTTACTGCCAAGCCCAGCTGATTTAATGGGGAATTGGGAAATTAGTTGGTTTGCATCTCTCTGTGCAATTTTAGAGCCTGAAGTGTGTTCGTATGAAGTGTAATGCTGGCAAGAGCCTTGAAGCTGATGCTTTGACCTGTGTCCATCTTCCTCTGGGGGTGAAGGTGGGGAGAGGAGGAGAACGTGGACCTTCTGCTGAGCAGGCTGATCTTGGTCTCATACAAGTGCAGTACTGGCAAAACCTTAATAAATTGGAAAAAAAAATTAAAATAAATCACTAATCTATTTTCAAGTAATGTTTCTATTTATGAGGATGGGAAAGGGCCCTCAAGCAGCTTGAGCTTGTGCTAGAGGAGAGAAGTCACAACTATAAAAGCTGAACTTCGTGGAAACCAGCACTTCCTAGTGCCTGGCATGTTCCTTCACCACATTATTCCTGTCTAGGAGCCTTGTTTTCCTTTGACATTTATTTTCACAATATCTGCTAAGATAGGGTTGGGATTACCCTGTGTGCCGGTGCCTTGCAGTCTTCAGTAGTTTTGTATTTCCTGGGTGGGAAGGAGGTGGGAATGTTTCTCTGAGCCTGTTAGGACTGTGCAGGTCTTTTTCAGTGGAGTAAACTGTTTTCTTCAGCTGGGGCATTAGTTTTTTAGTTGGAATCTAGAATTAGATGTCTTAAGAGAAGTTTTATCCTCAGAAGAGGTCTGATTCAAAGTTTTCCATCAAAACAGTTTTCTCCAGGGGAAATACTGATTTTTTTCAACAAAGTTTGAGGGGGAAAAAAAAAAAATCACTGACTACACAGCATTTAAAATATTTTGATTTCGCAAATGCAACTAGATACATCACGTCTCCATTTTCCAGTGGAGCCAGCTGCCCTGATGTACCAAACCAAGGACTTCCAAATTTCTTGCAGTGAGGTTGCAGCCCGTTAGAGGTGATGAAGTGGCATCAGGAAGAGAGCAGGAACAAGAGACACGAGACTGTACTTCTGGTGGCTGGTGATGGCAGCATTTCAAAATCAACCTCTTTGGTTTTAAATTGAAATATTTTGTTTCTCACTGCAAAGGAAATCTGTTCACTGGAAAGCATCTCGCTTTTCAAACGATTCTTTTGCCTCAGATCCCTTCGTACAAATACTGCTAAAGAAACCTGACGTGTAAAATCACATCCCAAGGTCAGGATCTGAGCTATGGCAATGCCTGCCCTGCCAACGGATTTTGTTTAGTTTTTCTGAACGTTGATCAGCACAGTGAAGACTGACCTCTGTGTGAAGTAACAGAGTTCTTTTAAGGTATACTTCTTCTAATGCCTATAATCATCATCTCACCCTACATATGAAAGAGCAATTTCTAGGAATGCTGCCTAGCTCTCAGTGGTAATTTAAAGAGCATTGAAAGATGCTGTCTGAGTCTAAGACAATTCTAAATTTGGGAATAGTCAGACATGAGATTTCTGTCTGGACCTGTTGCTAGACTTACAGTATTCAACTACGCTTTTAAGTGTGCAAAGCCTCCCTCCTATGTAAACCACATACAAAACGTTTGTTGCACAAAAAAAAAGGGATTGAAAAAAGGATGGAGAAGCCTTGTAGTGCTGCAGGAAATCCCAAGTGATGTAGTCGTGTTGCGGTGGTGTGTCCGAAGTCCACCTCGACTTCAGCAGGGTCAGGCACCGTCCAGGCTGTTCGGTTCCCACTGACTACACAGTCAGTAAATGTAAAGTGATAAGAAAAGGGAAAGAAATGGATAAATCCCATACTTTTCTGTTTTGCTAAGAAGATGTGAGAATATTTGTGAATTTAGCTCCTTTATTTAAGTTCTTAGGCTCAACACTCAAGCCTTATCTTTCTATTTTGCATGAATATATATAAGTAATTGGCAAATGATAAGGCTTGTGACCTCATACATGCTCAGAAAGTGCAATAAAGATCTTGGCACTGAAGCTGGGAGTTACAGTATCTGCGAACCCTGGAGCTGCGCCGCTCTGCCCCCCAGGACAGCGGGGGGCTTTCAGCACGTGAAACTGCAGGACCTGCAACCCCCAGCGCTGAGGCAAGTGTGAAACCAGGAGTGGTGCTTCGTGGCTGGAAAAAGAGCACCCTGGACCCTGGAACAAAAGTAGCAGGGCGTGAAATTGAATGAAAAGTTACGCAAGCAGCATGGTTTTACTCTAAGATAAATTGTACCAGACCGACTTGACAGCCTGTCCTGATAGAAACGTTCATGGTTTAGGTAAAAGATGCACAGCCAATCTGTACTGACTTAAATAAAATACTGGTGATCGTAATACATTGAAAATCAGGCATAATAAATACACAACAAACTGTTCAATACAGAGGTTAGTAGAAGTAGCCGTAAAATGGGAAAGGAATAGGACAAAGAAGAGATGACAATGCTTCATGCTGAAGACACTATTGAGTTGAAGACTTGCCACTGGGAAAGCTGCACAGACATTGGTTTTGGAAGCAGGGTTATTTAATACTTTCATTGACGACCTTGGCACAAAAAAAAGGGGAAGAGTGAAGTAGTGAAATGTGGTGATAGAGCTACTGCATAATTAGAAGCTGTGGTTGTTTTGGAGAGCGTTACTGTAAATATCATGCAAGTGAAGCGGAGGGGTTTGGAGACAGGAGCAACAGGTACAGGAAAATGCCCTGAACCTGGTTGCCCATGACAGGACAAAAATGTCACATCGGGATAGGTGCACAGAAGGGTTCAGTGTGGAATAATAATTACTTCTGTGAACCAGAGCGCTAGCCTTGCGGAAGACATTGCTTGCTTTGCTGAGCATAGAGCAAGGAGATCATGCCCTATAAATTCATCAATGTCAACGTCCAGGAGGAAAAGAGCTGTTGAAGTGAATGGGCATTGTTGGTAAAAGAATAGATGGCTTTAAATTAGCTGTGATAAATTTAATCTGGATATGGTGACAAAGTGAAAATCCTATTCATATCTTCTTTTGGGTCAACTTGAACTGTAAACATGCAGAAAAGGCTTTTTTAGTGACCTTTTGTATTAAAAAATAAACTGGGGCTCAGCTGTTCATGCAGCACATTGTACTCTTACTGCTTTTATGGTTAAAGTAGCTGCAATAATTGCAGGAATGGAGTCCAGAGCCCCCACTTCAAGCCATATGTGCTCCACGAAAATGAATAATTATGTTAATTTTAGTGTTTAGCTTTGGTCACTACCTTGTATATAAGTTGTAAAACATACTGTGGCTAAAGTAAAACACAAAAAAAGGTGTGTCTGAGGCGCTCATGTATGTTTTGGGTTGGGTTGCCGGAGGAGCTTTGGCAGTAGGGCAATAGCAGCCTCAGCCACTGGGTTCAAGTGCGTACCTTGTTGATGAGCTCCAGGCTCAAAGCCGGCTGCGGGATCACTGGAGAGTTCTATGGAGACCACTGGGCAGGGAACATGGAGCCGTGTTGCCCATTCTTGGAAGCTCAGGTGAACATGCTGGGATTTTGTCTGTGTGGGGTAAATCGGCCTTGCCTGGACAAGGTCCCTGATTCAGCTGGACCTGCTCGGGACCAGCAGGTTGGATCATAAAACCTCCAAGGGTCCTTTTCAACCTAAATTATTCTGTGATTTTAAATATCAGATTTCTTTTTTTGCAAATGGGAATTGTACTTTTCTCCCGTGCTGCTGCCTTTTCCTCCGCCGAATACAGATATACACTGCTTTGAACACAAGTATTTGTCTATGCCAAAAAAGGTGTTGTACTAATACAAGTGTTACAGTATAAAAAAGATATCTTTCTTTTGTCTTAATGAATTGCATGTGTAACAAGTGCCATGTGCATGAGTCGTTCCATGTGCTCTGTGAAGGTTCTTTGCAAATTCCAGCCTTAAGCTGCTCCTTTTCTTTCTCTGATCCGATCAAACTTGCTGACACCAGGAAGATGTTCCCCAGGAGCAGCTCAGTTACTGATCAAGCATTATTAGCAAGGACGGAGCAAAAAATAAAAGGTAATTCCAGTTGTGGCTAGGGACAAACTTTTGCCATTAATTGCTTTGATTACAGAGAATTACGGTCAGTAAGCAGTTGTTTCTAAATCCAAAGGCTTGTAACTCAGGCCCCTGCAAGTCTACTAATAGTAGTTCTGGTTTTCTGATGCTGATTTTAGTTGGTTGGTTGAAGATAACTCCCAAAGCCAGCCCTGTCAATGTTAAGTGATTTATCTTGTGTTGTCCAGAAACAATTTAGGGAATGCCATGCATTTTGCTTTTCAGTGCCACCTTCACAGCGTCTCAGAATTGTATTTCATGACACAAGGACACAAGTAGATAGATGTTTTTCAGGAGTAAACTAGAATCGCGGCCATGGTGCTTTTGCAGTTTTTTTACTACCTGGCAGGCAGTATCGAGTGTGAAACTAAAGAGATGTACTCAGAGGCTACATGTTATGTACAGGTTCACAAACAGAAAGATTAGGAAGCAAAGAAATTGCTTGCATGTCAACTAGGCAGCCTGCAGTATATTTATGCATTTTAAACTATCCTTCAAAATATGTTTTAATTTGGAGATTTTTTTATCAGCATTTATCGCCTCTCAGTGATGGAAAATGTGTCAGTTGCCCTTGTGAAATTCAGGTAAATTAGGAAAAGAGACTAAATTTCAGCTAGAGTAGTTTTTCTCCAGCGTAGAAGTTGAAACCCTTTATCCTAAGCTGAAATGATTACGGTTAATACTGGCGGAGAAACAGGCACACAGTAAAATACAACTGTACAGCACCAGTTTTCCACTGCTGTGCTCCTGGCGCCTTTGTTGCAGCCAGACCCCGCGGCACGAGACCTCCTGCATTGCGTGGCCGCAGCTCTGAGCCTGCGCTCGGGAAGGAGCCGTGCTCCGTGTCCCGCCTGGCTGGGCCGGGGCGCCGGGTGGGTTCTGCTGTCTGCCTCTGGCCACGCTGACCACGTCTGATGGTGGGACCACAGAATCACAGGATAGGTTGGGTGGGAAGGGACCTTAGAGCCAATCCAGTGCCACCCCCTGCCCTGGGCAGGGACACCTCCCACCAGACCAAGTTGCTCCAAGCCCCGTCCAACCTGGCCTTGAACCTCCAGGGACGGGGCAGCCACAGCTTCCCTGGACAACATGGGCCAGCTGAAGTCCAACAAGGGCAAGTGTAGGGTCCTACATCTCAGGAGGAACAACCCCATGAATTGGTACAGGTTGGGGGTGACCTGCTGGAGAGCAGCTCTGCAGAGAGGGACCTGGGAGTCCTGGTGGCCAACAGGAGGCCCACGAGCCAGCAATGTGCCCTGGTGGCCAAGAAGGCCAATGGCATCCTGGGGGGCATCAAGAGGAGCGTGGCCAGCAGGTGGAAGGAGAACATCCTGCCCCTCTGCTCTGCCCTGGGGAGGCCATGTCTGGAGTGCTGTGTCCAGGGGAAGGAACCGCCGCTCTGGTCAGCAGAAGGTGGAGCAGCAATGGGCTGCAACATGGCCAGTTCCACACCTGGACATGGCCGCTGGGCTCGGCCGGGATGGGGGCAGGGCCCTGCTGCCCCCAGAGAACGCCGGGGCCTCTCCAGCCCTCGCAGGGGCACCAGCGGGGGGCCATGCAGCCCCGAGAGCCCCAGGGGCTCTGCCGGGCCTCGCAGGGACCCTCCCAAGGCGCTGTGGGGCCTGGGGAACAGCACGGCTCCCTGGGGACGTGTGCGGGCCCTCCCAGGGCCCTTGTGGGGGCCTGCGGGACAGCAGGGCTCCCCAGGGGCACAAGCGGGACCCGATGCGGCCCCTCCGGCTGTCTGGGGGCGACAGGGCTCCGCAGGGTTGTGGGGGGCCCCGGCAGAGTCGGTGCCCACGGGTGTCTGGGGGGCAGCAGGGCAGTACGGGACAGGGAAGAAGAGCTCAAACAACACGTGAAGTTCCACCCTCTTTTTATTAATGGCTGACAGACACAGGCAGGCCGGCTGTGCTCCAGCCTGCAGGACGCCCGTTCCCTTCCCAGGTTGCCATCCAAAGCGTTCCTCTCGCTGCCCGGCCACAGAATTTGGCTGCTTCTTCAGGCTTCATGGCCGGCACAGCCATGGGAGCCACAGGCCGTGGCTCGCCCTCCCCTTCCCCAGGCAATGGGTGCGCTACAGAAAGCCGGCAAGGGGGCAGGTTCAGTTGTCCAGCAGATGCCCGAGCACCGCGGCATTAGCTCCTCGCAGAGCTGGAGCAGCAGAGCCAGCCTCCTCCCAGGCAGGGGTCGTCCTCCTCCTCCATGCCCTCCGGAGCCAGGAGCACAGCGCTTGCAGGCGGAATCTGGAGGGAGGCTTTTTCACCACAGCCTTCATGGTCGGCAGGGTTTGCACCGCCAGGCAAGAGACCGAGGGGCTGCTGTCGTCAGCCATGCCTTCAAGGGCTGTGATGGAAAGGAAAAGAGCTGAGCTCAGTGCCCGGATCTGCGGGGATCTCAGCAGTCCCTCCAGCCAGGGACACCCCTGCCCCCCCAGCTCTTCCCACAGCCAGGAGGGAGGAAGAGGGGGCAGGATTGGGCAGAAGGTGCTGGCCACCAGTGCCCCACATGCCCGACACATCTCTCTGCTCTGCCCACCCCACCCCTGGCCCGCGCAGGGAGCAGAGTCCTCCCCGTCCGGGGCAGGGGTTGGAGCTCCCCACCAGGGTCTTTCCTCCTCCCTGCCGGCCCCGCAGACACCCCACTGCACTCACTCACCGTCATAGATGACCTGGAGCTTCTCCTGGCACCCATGCCTCAGCTGCCACCCGGCGAGCCCTAGGCACAAACACGCTGTCACAGACCCCACTGGCCTGCCTGCCCCAGCAGCCCAGCTCCCCTCCACTGGCCCCACGGGCCTGGCCACACGCCCTCCTGCCCCTGGGCAAGGATGAGCCTCGGCTGGTCCCCCAAGCATGACACCCGTGGTGGTCGCGAGGGACCCGGCGAGGCTCCCAGCAGCTTCCCCTGCACGGGCTGCACGGGCAGGGGTGGGAGAGGGCGGCAGGGCACCCCGTGGGCACCCGGACCCGGATCGGGCAGTCAGGGCTCTGCGGGCGCCCGGTGCATTTGGCAGCAGCTGCGGCTGGGGCTAAGCTGCTGCCCCGGGGCAGGGAGGGACCCCCGGCAGGGTCGTGGCTCACCAGTGAACCTGACGGCCGCCTTGCGCAAGGGCTCCTGTGGGCTCCGCAGGTACGGCAGGCTCTGCTGCAGGTACTCCTCTGCTCTGCCGCTGTCGTGTGCCAGCTGGAGAGAGCACAAGGGGACAGGGTTGGCACAGACCCTCCCCCTGCACCCAGGCCTGGCCTTCCCTGCCTTCCCCTGCCCGCATAGCCAGGACACCGCAGTGGGCAGGGGCGCAGCTGCCAGGCCCCCACACCGGGCGTTGGAGAGGGGCTTCTCCAGGCTTCGGGGCCATCCTTACCAGGTGCTCGCCCACGCTCCAGGGATGCTGTGCCTCCAGCAGCTTCCTGAGCTGCCTCCACTTCAGGAACTCGGCAGCTCCAAGGGGGGCTTCCTGAGAGGCCTGCGGAGCAGCAGAGACTGGGACATGGCACCGCCACCCAGGGGACAGGACCTGGGGGGCCCTGGGCAGAGCAGGCGCGCGGCAAGGTTGGGGGGCCAAGCCCTGGCCTCAGACACCTGCGGGCCCTGCTGGGAAGCCCATGGGGGCTCCGATCCTCCTCAGCTCCTGCCAGCTCTGCGGCTGCAGGCAGGGAGGGGCTCCGAGCCCTCCCCAGNACACACAGGTGCTCCCCCAGGCACGCTAACCAAGCCTCTGCTCTCCCACCGCCTTACATTTTCAAAGAGTGGCAGGAGTGTCTCGAGCAGCCGCAGGGCGATGCGGACAGCCGTCAGCCTGTCCACCAGGCGCAACGTGTTGCTGAGGACAGTCAGGGCCGCCGTTCTGACGTCGCCGTCACTGTCTTGCAGTTGCTGTATGACATCTGGCAGCAGCCCTTGCAGAGTCGCTGCCTACACGAAACACAGCATTTCGGTTTGTGAGGCAATGGAGGACCGCGCCGGCAAAGCCTGTAGAGGCGAGGCTATGGTGCTGGTGGGGCAGAGATCTCTCTGTGTGTGCGGCACAGCCCAGGGCCTGGCCTGAAGCGCTCACGGGCTGTGAACGGGGCAGCAGGGGCAGTGGGCACCGCTCCTGCCGCTCCTGATTCCTGGCAAAGCCCAAGCAAGCAGCTGCACGCACCGTGCCTGCGACCCAGCCGCAGGCAGACACCCTCACCGTGCCCGGCTGCCTCTGCCCACCTTCTCGGGTCTCCCGGACAGCGTGACGAGGCTTCTGACTGCCAACCTGTGCAGCAGTGAGTCCTTGCTGTTCAGGTGGCACCGGAGCACGTGCAGCACCTGGGCACTGATGTGCTCGAAGCCGGTGCCATCCAGGAGCTGAAATGAGATCGGTGGCCGAGTGAGAGCCCGGCACAGGCAGCAGAGCTCCCAGACACCTGGTCACGGCCCAGGCAGGAGGCCGCAGGCTCTGCAGGGGGCCCTCGCTGACTCCCCTCTGCCCCCTGCAGGCAGCCCAGCCGCCCCCGCCTGCCCTCAGAGGCGCAGCGCCTGCCACCAGGCCCACCTCGACGAAGACCGTCAGGGCGCCCACGTCCCGCTCAGCCTGTCTTTGGAGGAGGCGTCTGACCGCCTCTTCAGACATGGAGGCACAGCAGTCCGGTGCTTCACGCCGCAGCACCCTGGCCAGGGGAAGAAGGCATTGATGGCACCGGGCTGCGCAGGCCAACCTCTCTGGGACTGCGCTGCCAGCCCCAGCCACTACCCCGTGCGTTGGCTGCTTGTGCCTCACTGCCCACAAGGAAGGGGATGCTGTGGGGGGCCCTCCCTCTCCAGGGCAGAGACGCCGAGAGAGGTCAGGAGGGCTGACGAGGCTCTCACCTAGTCAGCACGGTGACACCGCGGGGGTAGGTCTCGGCGCTCCCGAGCATGTCCCAGGCACCCAGCCTCCCGATGTCTTCAACCAGGGAGGCACCACCCAGGCACTGGCAGAGAGCTTGCATGGTGCTCACTGCGCTCCTGCCGGCAGAGCAAAACATGGTCACACGTGCAGCGCCGGCTCTGGGCCCTTGGGGAGACCAGGGAGCAGGGAGAGGGCACCCGCGGAGGGGCAGGAGCACCTGAGCACTACAAGATGCTTGGTCTTCCCGCTGCTGCCGCTGGAGGAGCAGTAGCCCTCCTGTAGACCCCCCAGGCTGAAGGAGATCTGGAAG
>VZSF01010556.1:0-13764 GCA_013398295.1 Chionis minor | reverse complement strand
CCAAACCCCCCCCCCCCCCCCCCCGCAAGCCTGGCCGCTGCCATCCAAGTGGGTTACAGAGCTGGCACTCACTTGTCACCTCCCCCGCGCCGGGTGCGGGGTGACTTCTGGCAGAGGGGACCCAAATCCGGCCAGCCCCAGAATTTGGTGACATCCGTGATTTGGGGGGCGTGGGGGGCGGGGGGATTGGGGGAAAAGGGAGGGGGCTGGATTTCCTCGTCCATCAAAAAAACCTCTTGAAATGGGCTTCCCCACTTAAACTCCCCGAGCCGGGACAGGGGAACCTGGTGGGAAGAGCTGGGAAGCTGGATGAGCTCCTCGGGATGCCGTGCCAGGAGCACCCCTCCCCAGCCCTGGCAAGTTGGGGTCAAGCTGGCACAAACCCCGAATTATTTTTTCCCAAACGGATTTGTTTCCCCTTGGCCCTGGTGGTGCCGGAAAGCCAAGCCAGAGCAGCCGGCGTTTCTTTGGGCACTGGCTTCAGGAGCGCGCTCACCGCGCCCGGGGTCGGAGTGACCCGCCATCACGCTCGGCCGGCTGCCACAGGCGGCCACAGGGCCACGGGTGGCCTGTGCCCACCCAAACCCAGGGGACACGGCACCCCCTTGTCCCCCGGCTGGGGAGCGGGGGCGGTGGGAATCTCCACCTTCCCGGCTGCGAAAGCCTTGAGTCCCGGGAAGGGGGTGCCCCCAGCAGCACGTAGCCCTCCGCCGGCCCCCGCCACCCGTTAATTGAGGCTCTGCCGGTGTTAATTTTTAACCCCAGCTGTCTCCCACATGGCGGCCGCCGGCCGCAGCAGCTTACGCCGGCCTCGCTTCCCGGGGACGTCCGGGGACGTGCCCCAGCCGCTCGGCAGTGGAGGGACTGGCCACCCCTTCCTGGAAAGGGCTGGGGTGGGGGGGAGGACATGAGCCCCCGCCGCCCACGGGGTCGCTGGATGGTTCGTGTCCCTCCCGGGAGCCCAGGCTGGGTCCCATGGATGGCGCGGGGAAGGNATCCGGGTGCCCTGGCCATGCAGGAATGCCGGGAGAAGGGCGAGCGGGCACGATGGGTCTGTGCCGGGGGGCCGTGGGCCGGGTGGGCTGCCGGGTGACCCCCCGCCTACGAGCCAGGTGGCGAGGAGAGCCACGAGGACGCTCGAGCCGCAGCATTTCCACCTCCGGGGGACCTTGGCAGGCGNGCAGTCCGGGCCGTCCCCCCTGGCTCCTCCGCAAACGGCAGCAGCCGCTGCCCGGGAATGTCCTGGCAGGAGGGACCCGGGCCTCAAAGCAAACAGACGCCGCGTCGGCGGTTGGGAGAAGGGCAGGAAGCCGGTTTCCCTCTGCCCTCTCCCACCCCGGCACGGCGGAGCGAGGGGGGAGCACGGCACGGAGAGCCGTGAGGGCTGGCGAGCATCCCTCGGCNTTTTTTTGCGCCGGGGATTCGCCTGGAATTCAGACGCCCACGTGGTCCAAAATAGCCTCGCTCCAACATCCGGAGCGCCCTGCAAAAGCCATCTGCCTGCGCAGGCAGGGCAGGCAGCCGCGGGGCTGGGGCACGTCAGCACGGCTCCGATCCCTTCCTGGTGGCTCCTGCTGCCCACGCCTGCTGCTGGGATGCGTGGGAGCGGTGCCGACCGGAGAGGGACGGGCAAGCGCCCCGATGTCACGGCCAGGCAGGGGACGCCGGTCCTGGGTCACGTTCACACGGCAGCTTTCCTACCGCCTGCAGGTTTTTGGCTCGCCCCCAGCTGCGGCTCAGCAGCCAGGTCTGGGAAGACACCAGCGGCACGAAAACGCCCGTTCTCAGCCCAGGGTGGGTGCCCTTCAGGTGGGAGCTGAAAGGCAGAGCAAGCCAGGCTCAGAGGGAAAATTATTCCTGCTCCGCTCGCGTCCTCCGGTGTTTTGTCCCCTGGCCAGCCCTGTGTCACCATCTCGAACCCAGCGTCACCCCCATGGTGGGACAGGACCCTCCGGCCCCAGCACCTGGCACAAGAGGACACCTGCTCGATGTGGTCCCTCCTCAAAAGTGCCCACCGCGAGGACTGATGGGCTGGGGGGGGGGCGTGACGAATGGCACCCATCCACCCAAACGTGCAAATGTCGATGGGTCGGGGCACCCGCGATGTTAGAAAAAGGCCTGCAGGTTAAACGATTTCCCTGGAAAATATCAGACGTTTCTTACGGCAAGAGTTAATTTGGCCGTGCTTGAGTCAGGAGCTGCGGAGAAACAACCGTGAAAAATGTCCTGGCCTCCTCCTCGCCAGTGTGGCAGCCAGGACATCACCTTCTGCCCAGCACACCGACCTTTGTGCCTCCTGCACCCCAGGTCCTGCCCGCCCGCCTTCCCGGCGGGCAGCCGCAGTGGGCAGCGGGGATCCCTGCTCCCAGGGGTGATGGCGAGTCTCATTTGAGCACGTTCATCTCTTCTTGGAGGCCACAGAGAAGCAATGGTGCCTGGGGCTTGTAGCGTAAGACGCGGTTGTGGCAGCATCCCTCTGGACACGTTGGTCTACACGGGCCAGCAGCCAGCAGTGTCCATGGGTGGGACAGGAGAAGGAGATGACCTCTGGGTTGCCTAAGCAGGGACCATCCCCATTTTACAGGGCAGCCTTTGCACCATGGCAGGGCGCAGTTTGGGGCAGCTGGCCCGCCGGGAGCTCTGGGAGCACAACCTCTTGCCAGCAAGGACACCAACCTGGGAGACACTCTGAAGAAGCGAATCTCCCGGCAGCCCCAAGAGCATGGTGACCTCAGAGCAGAGTTTAACCCTAAGGGTTAGGAGGTTCCCCGTGAAAACCCCCACCGCCCGTCGCATCCCTGCGGAGGCAGGTCAGGTCATTCTTGTTGAGTGCCTCATTTGGCAGCGAGAAAGTCTGGGTGAAGCAGACAAAGGGTGCCCTGTCACCTCCCATGCTCATGAGGCCTCTGAGAAAAGGCGTGGAGTGGGGTGGGAGATCCCACCCGGACACGTTTTCCCCCATTTCACATCCCCTCTTCCCAGCGATGCTGCTGCAGCTGAGCCTTGACCAAGACACCATTGCCAGGGGAGCCAGGGACGTGAGCCACCCACACCCTTCCTCGCACAAAGGACTCTCAAACGTTGCCTTCTCCGCCTGGCTTGGTCCCTTTGCCCAGCTCCACCATCACAGACGCGAGGAGCAGTCATCCCTTGACTCCGAGATGCTGGAGCAGCGCCCCAAGCCCACCGCGCTCCTCCCTGCTCGCATTTACCGCCCGTAAAAGACGTCAGCAGCAACGCGTGATCGATGCTATTGAAAGAAGCTGACAGATCTGACTCTATGGGTACAGGAAGCTGTCCCCCCTTGATCACCTAAACACCATCCGTCATCCGGGCTGATGCCACCGCTGCGTTGATCCGCAGCTTGTAATGGATTGGAAGACGTCAAAAGGACCCGTTACATCCAGATGACTCTTCCTCCAGAAAGGAAGCTTAGGGCCTGAACAATAACTGCGTGCCTTTCGCATCACATCTAAGAAACACCTAAGAAGCCTCCCAGATATCTCTCTCCACCTCTTCTTCAAGGGAACATTCAACATCAGAGTCCAACTACAAGGCCAGCACCAAATTCTTGGGCAAGCTGAGATGTGCAAGGAGCCCGTCAAGGTCTTCTGGGAGACACCTCGTGCAGCCACCTGAAAAGCAGAACCCAGAGCTCACCTGCTCTTCTGCTGTCAGAGAAGTCACCTCTTCATCATGAAGCTCTCTGTGACCCATCTGGGAACACTGGTCCTTACTGGGAAAGGGCCAGACAAGCTCCTGGCCAGCTGCTGGTCCCCATCACCACATCCCACCTTGCTGCTCTCCTCTGCTGCAGGCTTCCCTGCACTTACCTGCTCCCTACACTCAGGGGGGACCTCTGCAACTCCCCGGAAATGTCTGGCTTTGTAAGCCCTGGTGGGTGGAGAAGAGCGAGGCCTGAAACTCTGACTTGTAGCTCCATTTCTTCCGGGGCAAACACAACCCAAGAAATCACGGCAAAGAGCCAGCCTAGAGTTGGATGGGAACAGACCACCATCTCCTTACCTAGGAAGACCAACTGGACTTGTCAAGAGGAAAGAAATTCATCTACATCTCACACATATGGTCTCATCCTAATGGATATGTATGAGCATAAGGGAAGAAGAATAACCTTCTGGTTAGGCTAAGGGCTTGGCAGTTGAGATTTCGCGATGCTATTCTCAGCGCTGTCCACACCTTGCTCCAAAGCCTTGGAAAACTCTTTATCCATCCTCAGGCCTCACACTTCCATCTGGAAATGTGGCCGATACCTATTTTGCGCCTGCAGCGAAGGAGAAAGGAGGGACATTTGAGATGCGTCTCCCTCCTCGGGCAACTCTTGTTTTGAGCTAAAGAGAGCATGAGAGATGGGAAGAACGCAGAGCCACGAGGCTCTGCCGGGAGAGCTCCAGTGCTGCTCCGGGCTGCCTGGAAAACTCAGACCTTGGTGGAAAGAGGGGAAAATGTCCTTTCCCAGCAGTCTGGGGCAGCACAAATCGTCTTCTCTGGTAGCCCACGGGCAGCTGGAGCTCTCAGAACATGTTTTCATCCTTGCGACCCAGCCCCCAGATGCTTCCTGGGCTCCATGTGTTCCAGGGGGGATGCACCACCCGTGCCGGGGGTAGTGCCCGGGACCACCCACCGAGCTGCCAGCCGGGCAGGAGGGATCTGGCTGGTGGTGCAAACCTCTCCGTTGTCAGCAAACGTGCCTCAGGACGCGCGCTGTCGCCTGCTCCAGGAGGACGGTTCTCTCCACCAGGATGCACCACAGCCGGTGGTCTTGCCCGAGGTGTTCCAGGGGATGAGGTGCTCCGGGTGCCCCGAGGTGCTCCAGGGGCTCGTGGCACACGGCCAGACTGGAGCTGGGAGGTGCCACCAGCTTCCTGGAGGCAGATGAGGGGTCTCCCCACCACTTCCCCTCTGCTGGCACACTCAGTGTTGAGCCGTACCCATGGTGGGCAGCAGCCCCCACCTCCAGCCCAGCACGGGGGTCCCACCCCTGCCCTGGCACTCCCAGCCCCATGGTGGACCAAGGATGTCCCTCCTCATCCTGCCTCCCCCAGGCCCCCTGCTCCCCTGATCTGGCGCTGACTGGGACACTGTTCCCCGGCTGGATGCCAGCACCGGCCCCCTCCTCCATCTCCTCCTCCTCCCCCTCCTCCTCCTCCTCCTCCTCCTCCCATGGGGTATTTCTGCAGGAGCCCCAGCCCTGCAAGGAGAACACAGAGCAGCCAGAGCCGCCGTAAATCCTTCCCTGCAGCCCAGGGCTCTGCCAAACTCTCTCTTCCACCCAAATTTATGGAAAAGCAGGTCCCTGCCAGCGAAGCGCGGTACAATCGCGAGGTAGAACAGGCGGTGCTCGCCGGCTGCAGAAAGGGCTCCTGCAGCCTCTTCTGCTGACAGCCCATCGCTTTCTCTTCCTCAGGCTGTCCCCCTCGGTGGCCTGGGGATGGACACATCCCTGGCACAGCAGGAGCACCCACGGCACAGCTTGCCCGCCCCCGTCCCGCTCCCCCAGGAACCCCAGTCCCCTAGGAGTGCCCCACGTCACGGGTATGGGCACGGCGTCCCAAAGCAAGGGGGACTCTCTGCAGATGGGCACAGATGAGCCCAAGCACCACCTCTTGCCACCCCCTTCCCCCTGGTGCCCCCCAGGGCTGGCAGAGGGGACAGCCCAGACCTTGGTGGGGGGAAGACGAAGGGTTCGGAGAGGGAGTGGAAAGCCAGAAGCTGAGCATCCCCAGGGATTTCATCATGGTAGCAAAGGTCAGCCACGTGCCAGCCCCTTCCTCCACTGTCACGGCAGAGGTAGAGCTGACAGTAGACCCGAGTATTTGCATTTCCTGATGGCTGCGTGCTGAAATTCACAGTCTTAATGGTGCATTAATGCTGGCTCCTGCATTTCATTATTTCCGAGAGCGAGACAAGCCACAGAGCGAAAACAAAAATTCCCCTCGACTGGGCCGGGTGAGCCTGGCCACTGACTGCCGGCTCCTGCTGGCCACCCGCGCACACAGTTGCAAGCTGGCCCCCAGCCATGAGCCACACAGTCTGCAGGAATGTCATCGCAAAACGTCTCGTCTTTCCTTCGTTTATCCTTAACCCCAGGATGCTCCTTCCCAGGTGTGGCGGAGCCCACAGTCCCCCACCCAGCTGGGCTCCCCTGGGACCCCCCCTGCAAACGCAGAGATGCTTTGGAAGAGGCGGCTCCTTTTTCACGTCCTGCGTTGCACAGGTCAGGGAATTCAATACGCTTTTTGCCCGAATCAGACTTGGCTGCTGCATCTTTGCCGCAGCCTGGACACGAATTTCTGGGCCTGAGCGCTTGGAAACCTCTCCGGCTTGAAAGCACGGGGGAGAGGGGCAGCCAGGGCTCGCGCAGGAGAGCGGAAGGGAGCAAGCGCAGCACGAGCACCAGTGCTGGAGGTGGCCAAAAGGAGGGATTAGGCTGCGGGGACCTCCTGGGTGTTCAGCATGGACCATGCTCTCTGCAACGTGCTTTTTAGGGTGAGTTTTGGGGTGTCCAGATGGCCAGCACCCTCTGTGACCCTCAGGAATAGCCCGAGCCAAAGACGCACCGATGAAGTCAAAGAGGGCGGATGGAGGATAGCACCCGGGCAGCACCCGTCGCCTTCAGATCCCCAAACCTCTGTGTCTCCACCCGCTTTGATTCCAAGATCCACCGTCAGCAGTGTGTGGCACGTCTCCATCCTCTCTCTTGTTTGAGACTCATGCAGGTCTCAGCCTTTAATGCCAGGCAAGGGGAGAATAAGGCTGGCTGGATGTGATTCCACAGCCCCCCAAAAAAAACCAACCCCATCCACAGGCTCTCCAGACCCTCCATAACCGTACTTGAAAGTTCCCCGACAGAGCTGACCCCGCAACGCCTCCGGCTGAGCAGCCTCACGCTGACCCCAAGCCGGGGAGGACCCTTCCTTACCCCCCGTGGCATCTGGGGTGCGTGGACAGGGCGGGGGGTGTCCCTTCCTGCGCCCACCCCCACCGCTGGGTGACTTTCCCAGTGCCCAGCCTGAAATTCCCACTTGCTCTCCCGAGCCTGGTTTCCATCTGCACGGCCAGCCAGCAGCCCCCTCCTGCCCCGGCAAGCCTGCCCTGCCTTTCCTGGCCGTAAAAACAACGGGGCAGTGGAAATATTTCGGAAACACCTTTTACATTTCTCTAGACAGGGCTACAGTTAACCCCTAAAAGAGCTGGCTGCCATCAGGAAAAAAACAATTTCATTCCAGCCAAATTATTTCACAGGAAAAGGCTGATTTTGGTGCCATTTTTAACGTGGATGACTTCAGCGTCGTTCCCTTGGACTTTGCCATCTTTTCCTGTTCTCACGTAGGGCAACGACCTGGTGGTCCGGCATTATCTGGATCAAATGTTTTCCCTCGCTCCACATTTCAGCGATTTCAGGTCCTCGGGGTTTCTCCGTCCAGCTGCCCCAGTTTTGCTGGACGGTGGTGCTGCTCCGTGGCGGCTCCGGTTCGGGAGCGCTGGTGAAACCCAGCCCCTGCCACCGCCCCCCCCCCGGCTATTTTCAAAAGGCACCTACGGAGCATTAGGTCACGGCGACTAAAATAGCAGATTCCGGTCCAAATCGGGGCCGTGAGCACATTTTGTCCAGCCCTTGCCCAGGTCTCAAGCGTCTGAGCTCCTCCCGACCCGGAGCACTGTCCCAGCTCAGAGTGGGGACACCAGCCGTCCCACGGGTGCCAGTGCCACCTCTTGCTTTCAAGAGCGCTTCTTCCCTGCTTCAGACCTGCCTGGAAAATCCAGTGCCTGATCAGGATGAGACCCTCGGCAGCCAACGGGAGTCCAGGCACAGCGGGATGGGAGGAACACAACCCTCCGCAGTGGGGCAGACAGGAGGGTTTGGGGCTCCCCTGGGGAGGTCCTGGGGTCCTTTTGCTCTGCTCAAACCACACAGACCATGTCTGGGAGGGGGGAAGCCAGTACGCTCAGCCCGTCGCAGCTCCTCTCGCTGCTCAGGCGGCGGCGGCGGTGACGGCGCTTGACCTCTGGCACGTCCCAGCCCCCTCGGCTGCTCCTGGAGACGGCAGCTCCGGGACGTGACATTCCCTTCGTTTTATCTTCACACATGGGCAGTTCTCAACAAGCACTTCGCTCTGCCCGCAGCAAAGGCCAAACTCTTCCACCACCTGGCACGTAAGCCGGGATGGGGGCGAAGCCAGGCTGAGGGCACACGTGTTCCACAAGTAGCCAGGAAAAGGGACACCCCATCCCCAGCACCCGGCTCAAGCCCATCAGCGAGGTCCCCAGGAAGGGACAAACGCTGCCCGGAGCTTGAAACCAGGTTCCTTCAAGCAACGCCCTGGCAGTGGGGGTGGATTTATGGGTCCAAGAGAAGCCGTGTCCTTGTCCCAAGAGCGGTGCTTTGGTGCTGCTTTGGCCACTGCACGCTCCTGGGACACTCTGTGGACGGGCACGAGACTGTCCCAACGAGGACCCTATGTACACATGGCACTGGCAGGTTGTACGAGTTGCCCCAGGCAATCCAGGCAGGAATGACCTCCTGGAAGAGGGCCACCGTGTGCCCCAGCAGATGTTCCATGGAAATCTAGCTGCTGAAACTCGCTCCAGTTCACGGATCTTCCCAAATACCCATCTCCAACAAGGTCCTGAGGAGGACATCATCTCTGTCCCCAGCTCCCCCCTGGCTGGACCGTCTCCCTGAGCGCGGGTTGGTGCCCTGGGAGACTTTCCATTAACTGCTCCCTCCTTCCTGAAGGCTCAGCATCCACAACGGGTGCTTCAGAGGCAATCAAAAATGGCTATTTTTTGCCTCTGGGAAAATTCAGCAGCAATTCAGGAAAGAGTCTGGGATTTGGGCCATCTGCATTCGACATCAGTTTACCACCCGTGTCACACGTGGTTTGACCGAGTCCCTAAATCAGCCCGTGCCGTCAGTTTCCCACCTTTATAAACCAGAGAGGTCATTCCTTTAGTTGTCTCGCCCTTTACCCTCCCCTTGCAAACCCTCTGGGGCAGGGGCTGCCCCTCGCCGTGGGGACTGGCAGCATCCTGGCTGCAGAAATGGAAGTTTCGGGCGTCCGGCTGTAGCGGGGCAATGTGCCTGCACCCCAGAAACAGTCCTGCCCTCATCCGGCGTGAGGGCTGGGCTTCCCTCATTCCCTCATACCGAGGCACTGCAATTTGCTTTCCCCTTTTAAAAACACCCCGCCTGTGGCATTCCAGCACCTGAGACCTTGCCTAAACACCCTGATTTGGGAAAGGGGCTCAGCAAGGCGGCAGGGGATGGAGGGGGTGTCCCCTCGCCCGGGGCTCGGCTGTCCCAGGAAGGAGGAGGAAAGGTGCCAACAGCCAGGCGGGGGCTACAGGTTTGGCAGGTGCCCAGAGAGACTGGTGGCCTTTGGAGAGGTGGGATTATCCTCCGGCATCCCAGTCCCTCCTGGAACCAGGAGAAGCTTTGCCAGGCACTGATTTGCTCCAGCCCTTCAAAAAAACAGGTATTTCCCTCAGTGCATCGGTGCCTTTATAAATGGCAGGGCCAGATGACGTGAGGACAGTCTCTGTAGCCCTCACGAACAGTGCTTCCAGTCTCCTTTCCCTCCCTTTCTTCTCCAGTCTCGGCCGAAAACCATCTCCTCCCACCTCCTCCGTGGCACCCACAGCTCACGGACCCACGGTCCCTCGGAGAGCCCCTGCAGCAAGGGCAGAGCAAGACGACGGGTGCTCAGGGCTGACAGGAGCTGTATGAGGGACCTCATCCTGCTCAGCTTCCCAAGGGACGCCAGACATGCAGGGACCTCCACGCCCAGGAAAGCATGTCCCACCTCACCCCCAGCACCTGCACGATGCCAGGGCTCCTCATTGCCGCCAGCAACCCCCACCAGGAGTCCCAGGGGAGGACGTCCAAATGAGCAGCGTGGACTTTGCACCCTGCAGCTGGGTGCACTGCTGACTCCAGGCTCCGGAGCCCTGGCCCCACCTCAGGTCGCCTCCCCAAAATTGCCCCCAGCTCCAGAAAGGCGAAGGTCTCAGCTCTGGCTGAGGCATAGGGAGGTTCAGCGCGTGCCGACGGGATGTGCCCGGGACTATGGGAAACCAACCGCCCTCCCTGAAGCTGGGAACTGCTCCCTAAATGTGGTGAAGCCCAGGTGTCACCTCCCGTCGCTGGTGGTCTGGGACCCGGAGCCCCCCGCCGGGAGGGACAGGCAGGCTTGGACAGCGAGGGGCTGCCCTGCAGCAACGCCCTCCTCTCCCAGAAGCCGACCTCCCGGGGCACCAGTGGCCGCCATGGGGACACCCGCGCGGCACGGCGGGGAGGCAGAGGCAGAGCCCCCTGTCCCCCGTGGAAGAGGGATGGAGGAACCGGCGGAGTTGCCATGGAGATTTTCTCCCTAGCAGATGCTCTGGGCAGGTGCAAGAAGAGGCTCTGCCCCCCTCGCTGTGCGGCACAATGCCAGCCAGATCCTGCAGAAACAGGAAGCCTCTGCAACCACCCGCCTGCCAGCCCAACGGCCACCACCGCTGCCGCCACCGCCGCTGGCCTCCCGCGGAGCAGCTGGGGGCGGCCAGGGCCCCCCGCCGGCGTCAGCGTGGGGAAACTGAGTCACCTCCCGAAGCCGCCCCGAGGTCCCGGCTTCACCTCCCCCAGCCCCGGCCACGCGTGACGGTGGCACATCGCGGGCGCTGCGATCCCACCCTTGGGACCCGCCGGCTCCGCGCGCTGCCGGTGTCGGCTGGCACCCATTGCCTTCCCACTGAGGAGACTGGTTGCACCGCGCGTACCCAGTAGCCTATGTGATCTATAGGGCTCCCCCACCCCACGCTGCTGGGGGCACTGGCGTGGCCCCACATGGGCCATCAACCTGTCCCCAGCCTGTCCCCAGCGCCAGAGGGGCACCGGGGAGCAGCACGGCGCATCCCAGCAGGAGACAGGGTTGATGTCCACCAGTGGGGACAGGCGCCCCACAGCTCGGAACCCACCCCGGGAGCCCCCCACTTCCCACTTTCCCTGCTGCTCCCAACGCTTCTCCTCTCCCTGCCCTTCCAGCTGCTGGCGGCGCCTTAAAACCGCCCTCTGAAGTTCTCAGCGCCACGGCACGTTCGGTACTTAAAAAATCCCCCAACCCCGGCTTTTTCACAAAGGACGCCTCCAAAAAAGCCGCGTTGCCGGGGCTCTCGTCTTAACGTGGTGTCGAAGCGCAGCTCCTCCGGCAGGACTTTTATTAGGAGCTGGTTTCAAATCAGGCTCCGGCCAGCCTTGTTTTTCGACTGTTTGCGTTGCCGGTTGTAAAGCGGTTGAGGCGAGCAGCCGGGAGGGTTTCGAAAGCGTTACCCACACAATCAAAAGCTGCTCTATTAAGTCGGCGGCGTGCGTTTCCGTGGTAAGCAAAAGTCGCCGGTTTTGTGTACCTAGCGCAAAGGCTGCGTTTCAAAACACGCTCGGGTCGCTCTCCCGCTTGCGCCGAGACCCGCGGAGGAGATAATGGAGGCAGTGTTTGGACATATTTCGGCGCTATCGCGGAAATAGCGCGAGCCGTCAATCCTCCTGCAGCTGCACGACGGCCGGGGCACCCTCCCGACGCCGCAGGCGCTTTTTGGGGGGGGGGGGAACCACGGGCCTGGCCCTGCTGCGGGGGAGCCGCTGGGATAAAGCCGGGCGAAGCCCCCAGTTCAGTGCCTGGTTCTGTGCCTGGTTCTGTGCCCAGGTTTGACACCCACTTCCATGTCCGATTCCATGCCCAGTTCCATGCCTATGTTCAGTGCCTGGTTCCGTGCCCAGGGCAGGGCACGGTTCTGTGCCGGTTCCGTGCCAGTTCCATGCCTGGTACCGTGCCTGGTTGTGCGCCCGGTTCAGTGTCCAGTTCAGTGCCTGGTTCAGTGCCCAGTTCCATGCCTAGTTCAGTGCCCCTTTAAGTGCCCAGTTCCATGCCAGTTCCATGCCCAATTCAGTGCCCAGTTCCGTGCCCAGTTCCATGCCGGTTCTGTGCCCAGTTCTGTGTCCAGTTTGGTGTCTGGTTCTGTGCTCAGTGCAGTGCCCAGTTCTGTGTCCAGTTTGGTGCCTGGTTCTGTGCCCATTGCAGCATCCAGTTCTATGTCCAGTTTGGTGCCTGGTTTTGTGCCTGGTGTGGTGCCCATGTTTAGTTCCCAGTCCCATGCCCAGTTCAGTGCCCGTGTTCAGTGCCCAGTTCTGTGCCAGGTTCCATGCCTGTGTTCCGTGCCTGGTTCTGTGCCCATGTTTGGCTCCCAGTTCCATGCCCAGTTCCATGCCTGTGTTCAGTGCCTGGTTCCATGCCCAGGGCAGTGCGTGGTTCTGTGCCAGTTCCATGCCTGGTACCGTGCCCCGTTCCATGCCCCATTCCATGCCCAGTTCCATGCCTGTGTCCAATGCCCAGTTCCATGCCTGGGGCAGTGCGTGGTTCTGTGCCAGTTCCATGCCCGGTACTGTGCCTGGTTCTGTGCCTGGTACCGTGCCCAGTTCTGTGCCCAGTTCAGTGCCTGGTTCCGTGCCTGTGTTCAGTGCCCAACCCCATGCCCCGTTCCATGCCCAGTTCCATGCCAGTTCTGCGTCCAGTACTATGCCCGCTTCGGTGCNTACCGTGCCCCGTTCCATGCCCCATTCCATGCCCAGTTCCATGCCTGTGTCCAATGCCCAGTTCCATGCCTGGGGCAGTGCGTGGTTCTGTGCCAGTTCCATGCCCGGTACTGTGCCTGGTTCTGTGCCTGGTACCGTGCCCAGTTCTGTGCCCAGTTCAGTGCCTGGTTCCGTGCCTGTGTTCAGTGCCCAACCCCATGCCCCGTTCCATGCCCAGTTCCATGCCAGTTCTGCGTCCAGTACTATGCCCGCTTCGGTGCCCAGTTCAGTGCCTGGTTCAGTGCCCATGTTCGGTGCCCAAGTCAATGCCAGTTCTGTGCCCGGTTCTGTGCCGGTTCCATGCCTGTGCTCTGTGTCTGGTTCTGTGCCCAGTTCTGTGCCCGATTCTGTGCCCCTGTTTGGTGCCCAGTTCCCAGCTCGTGTTCAGCACCCAGTTCCGTGTCCAGTTCGGTGCCCAGTTCTGTGCCTAGTACCATGCCCACTTCTGTTCCCAGTTCAGTGCCTGTGTTCAGTGCCCAGTTCCATGCCCGGTTCTCTCCCAGTTCCATGCCTGTGTTCAGTGGCTGGTTCTGTGCGCAGTGCTGTGCCCGGGGCAGTGCGTGGTTCTGTGCCCAGTTCAGTGCCCGTGTTCGGTGCCCAGTTCCATGCCCCGTTCCGTGCCCCGTTCCGTGCCTGGTTCCATGCTGGTTCAGTGCCCGGTTCCGTGCCCGGTTCTGTGCCCAGTTCCGTGCCCAGTTCAGTGCCCTGTTCCGTTCCAGCTCCGTGCTGGTTCTGTGCCCAGTTCAGTGCCCAGTTCCATGCTCAGATCCGTGCCCAGTTCAGTGCCCAGTTCAGTGCTGGTTCTGTGCCGGTTCCGTGCCCAGTTCCGTGCCCAGTTCTTTGCCTGGTTCTGTGCCCAGTTCCATGCCCAGTTCAGTGCCCGGTTCCATGCTGGTTCCGTACCCAGTTCAGTGGCTGGTTCCGTGCCCAGCTCCGTGCCCAGTTCAGTGCCCACTTCCATGCCCAGTTCAGTGTCCAGTTCTGTGACAGTTCCATGCCCAGCTCCGTGTCCAGTTCAGTGCCCGGTTCCGTTCCAGCTCCGTGCCGCTTCCGCGCCCAGTTCCGCGCCCCTTCCAGTGGCCCGTGTTGGCCGCCGGTTCCGCTCCGGCCCCGCCGCCGCCGCCCGCCCCTCA
>VZSF01010554.1:22527-47817 GCA_013398295.1 Chionis minor | reverse complement strand
GAGCAGGCGGGGACGGTCAGGGTCCGGTCAGTGCGCGTAGGGTACGGTACCCCTATTTATACATTCCTCTGCCAGTGCTATTGTTGTTATTGTTTTGTCGATTTTTCTTTGTTGTTCTGTTAAATTGCTTTTTATCTCAACCCACGAGTTTTTGCCTTTTTATTCCAATTTTCCCTTGCTGCTGCGAGGTTTGGGTGAGCGGCCGCGTGGTTCTTTGTGCCGGCTGAGGCCAAACCACGACAGTATGTTACTGAGGAAATGCAAATAGGTGAAGAAAGGAAGGAAGGTAGTTTTCTGAGATTTAGGATGTTATTTGATTAAGTAGGCACCCTTCAGAAATTCAGTTAAATATTAGGCAAAATATAGAGTAAACATTGGAAGGGTTAGGAGGATTGGCTAGCAATGAGAGTTTCCTGGTCATATCCCAAACTTTGATGTAATTAATTTAACTTTTTTTTTTTTAAAAAAAAGGAAATGGTAGGAGACTCAAGAGAATAGAGACACTGAAGTAAGAAAAGTGATACAAAGAAGGAATTATTAGCTTTTGACGAAGAACAGAGATCTAATTTCATGCTTCACATTCCTTACTTTGGCTTAAGTCACTTCATGAATGTTCTCATTGCGAGGAAAAGGCTGACAACAGAGAATGACTTCTGTAATCTGGAACTGGCACTTCCATGAGTCTTGAATGTTTGCAGAACTGCTCTACCAGTAGGAAACCTGTTGTGGGTTAAACCCAGCAGGCAGCTGAGCCCCATGCAGCCTCTCACTCAATCACACACAGTGGGATGGGGGACAGAATCGGAAAAGTGAGAAAACTCATGAATTGAGATAAAGACAATTTAATAGGTAAAGAAAAAGCTGCGTGTGGAAGCAAAGTGAAACAAGGAATTCATTCACTACTTCCCATTGGCGGGCAGGTGTTCAGCCATCTCCAGGGAAGCAGGGCTCCACCATGCATACCAGATACTTGGAAAGACAAATGCCATCGCTCTGAATGGCTCTCCCTTTCTCCTTCTTCTCCCAGCTTTATGTGTTGAGCATGACATCATATGGTATGGAATAACCCTTTGGGTCAGTTGGGGTCAGCTGTCCTGGCTGTGTCCCCTCCCAGCTTCCTGTGCACCCCCAGCCTGAGTGCTGGTGGGGTGGGGTGAGGANGAAGCAGGGCTCCACCATGCATACCAGATACTTGGAAAGACAAATGCCATCGCTCTGAATGGCTCTCCCTTTCTCCTTCTTCTCCCAGCTTTATGTGTTGAGCATGACATCATATGGTATGGAATAACCCTTTGGGTCAGTTGGGGTCAGCTGTCCTGGCTGTGTCCCCTCCCAGCTTCCTGTGCACCCCCAGCCTGAGTGCTGGTGGGGTGGGGTGAGGAGCAGAAAAGGCCTTGACCCTGTGCGAGTACCGCTTAGCAATAACTAAAACATCCCTGTGTCATCAACACTGTTTTGGTCACAAATCCAAAACAGCATCCAAAACTACTGTGAAGAAAACTAACTCTATCCCAGACAAAACCAATAGAGACACAATAGCAGATCATGGCATAGTCCCTAATACCCTGAGAGGCGATATCGAGCTTTGGGTGTCTCAAGTTGAGCAGCTAAAAATGAAGACTTCTATTCCCATGATCACCGCTGGAAATACTGCTTTGTTTTGACCTCTCTGAGTATTATACATGCAAAATTATCTTTATGATTTTGGGATGACAGTACTATATTAACCTCATCTTTTCATTTCACAATTCGGATATTTTTACTAATTTGTTGTACCACATAAAACTATGCACTCCACTGAATATTTTTGCAAAGCAACAGTGGCAATTAGTATTTCATTTTAGCATGAAGGGAAGAACTGAGATAAAGTCCTTCCATTTCAAAAGAACAGCAAGTAAGTATATGTATACATATGTGTATACGTGTATGCATATATAAATCACAGTGTATAACAACTGAGAGGAGACACTAAGAAGTGATCTGCTTTGCTATTCCCATGTAGCCTACTCTGAAATAAATCGTGATGTACTGAAAGTCACGTGCAGGAATGAATGATTTCTCTCACAGTAGCATGAAGGAAGATCTCAAAGCTCTTCAATTATTTACTTACTAATTGTTTTACCTTTTAACACTCTCAGAATGTTTCTTAACTGTTATCTATACATGAGAAACATGTAATTTACTGAGTTTAGGTACTTTACAACTAGAGAGAATCAGGAAACACTTTTTTTGTTTTGTTTTTCATTTGATATTGCCTATGAATCATTTGCCTAATTCTGATGGAGCTAAAAGGTATTTCTGAGAATCTGTGAGACCACATTGTAGCATTAAGAACAGAATACCAATGGAGGACAGTAAATGAGTGGAGATCAATAGTTTACTGGGTATGTAATAATATGCTCTAGTGTTTTAGAAAATGCTAAACAAAGGTCTTTCAGGACTAGCAGAAATGCATTTTTTTCTCTTTCAGTCTGATTTAAAGTAATACCGGTTTGTCTGTTGTCTTCATGTAAACTTTTAATCTGCAGTGCTAGCTTGCCTCCAGCAAATTATGTCTACAGGATATTTTCCAAACTGAATAATTCTAAAGGGATTCTGAAATGTCTTTTTCCAAATAATACATGAAAAAAACTGTTACTTGAGAAAGAGTCAGAGACATAAAAGCATTACAAAACATTTTAAGTGAAAACCCCTTTGAAACAAAATGGGGAAATTTTAAAAAGTGATCTAAATAATTACTGCATTAATATAACTCACACATATTACCAGGGTTAGGGTGAAAGGAAGATGTCTGAATAACACTGTCAATTAACAGAAACTGTTTAAAAGATTACCCCTAAGGCCATACTTTCAAAACTTCTCTAAACAGTATAATACAAAACAGTGTATTAATTGTAACTGGTCTTTTTCATTAAGCAGTTTTTCATCAGAAATGTTCAGCTCATCAAAATGTGAACTTGTCACAGGGATGAACCTGCTAAAAAAACCCAACAAACCAACCTAAACCAACAAAAGTTAACACTTGGTTCCATTTCTTCAGGTTCCGCAATGGAATACCCAGTCAGAGAAAACTGTTTGGTGGCCGATGCAGCACTCACTTAGGATACTGAAGACCCAGGATTGAACCTCTTTGTTCGTCTTTGTGTCCCATGTTAATAGCTCAGCCCAAAGACTACTGTGACCACGTGAACATCTTTTGTCAAAACTGCTCAACACTAAGCCATAACCGCAGCAAGACTTTGACCCTAGGAATGATGTGTGGTGTGTGTTCTAGCCATAGGAGTAGAGCTTGATTCTCTTTGGACAATACGTAGCGATCATTTTAAGTGTACAAGGTGGAATAGCTGCAAGACACAACTGACAGACCCGTAGCCTGTGTGGGTAAGGCCCTAACTTGCAACTTGGAAAACTGAGGTTCGGATCCCTTCTCCAAATCAGGGAGGATTGGATTTGCCTGCAGCTGAGCCACTAATACTTCAAAAATGTACTGCAGCAACTCAGTTTTCCTGACTCTAGTCCATGCAAAAAAAAGCTGCAGATTCCTTCATGCTCTGTTTCTTGCACTAATCTGCTAAAACCAACTCTAGTTACTAAACTAGAATAAAGTTTCCTTTATGACTTGGAGCACATTTGTTATTTTAAATAATAGCTGTGATAAACACAAATTCTTCGTGTTCATGATGGCCCAATGAAAACTCCTGAGTTTCTCAAGCTCTTCGCCATGACTTTTTAATCTGAGAAACAGCAAACTGGAAAGACGATCTTGATTTCTCTTCTTTTTATTTTTTTATTTTTAATCTGTTGGTTTTCTTTGTCTATCTTCTCTTCTACTGCACTATATTTTTTCTGCTCCAACACCTTTTTTCAATAAGCAAAGATTTGGTTAGAGAAATAAAACAAAGCACAGGTTATTTGCACAGCTAAGTAAGTAAATGAGATTAGAATAAAACTCTTTTGGTGCCTGCAAGTCAAATGCTCAGAACAGAGCATTACATCTGCAGCTGCCTTATGGTTGCTGTAAGTAAAATCTGTACCATAAATCTAAGGCATGACAGGCCGAATTAGTGTTTTAGGGGCATCAGGAATCCTGACATCTCCTGACAATTGGATCCTTAACTTTGCAGATTGACAACTTTTAAAAATACATATTTCTAATTAAATTTTACTAGCGTATTTCTTCATTTGAACAAAAAAAAGTTAAAAAAAGTTCTGTATGTAGTGATTGTACATTGTACAGAATGGTACAGCTTAAGTCCTGTGTATTCAGCACTGCAACTGCGCTAATGACCACTTGAAGGAAAGAGCAAGTTTTAGTTCAAGTTATCAAGAAGGCCCAGCTGCTATCCTGGGGACAGACAGGCTCCTGGTAATGTTTGCAGAACTGGGGAAGAAGATCCTCACTCTTCCTCCCCCTGTCTTCTCAACTGTGTCGTCAATGACTCTCAAGAGAAGCTGGAGCTAAGTGCTGGACCTGGAGAAGTCTGTCTCTGTGAGAAGGAGAATTTAATTTACACCATTTTCAGATGCTTTAAAATTTGATAGTGCTGTCTGACTGCTGCTGCGTTCACAGATGAAGAAGAAAATATATTCTAAATTTGTATAAGGGTTATCCAATCAACATTTTAGCTGTGTATGTACTTATGAGGTACCTTACTGCTATAGAGTTCTACTGAACACTGGCCATTTCACTGAATGAATGCCAGGGAAAGATTCTTAACCATTTTTGGTGATTCTTATACTGGATATTGAATAAAACAAATCAAGTTAAGCAGCATCCTTCTTTTGTATATAGCCTTCCTTACTTCAGCAGTGTTTCATCTAAATGCCTATGCAAAGTGGAGTCTGACTGAAATCTCCATGGGCGTGCAGGGGTTTGCCCATGTGAACTGTCTCAGTGTGAAAGCCCAATTAAATAAATATGCATCTTCCAATAAAATGAAGTAGCATTGGAATATAGCAGCAGAACAGAAGCTTTGCTGTGCAATACTACAAATGCTCAGTGGTGAATTTCCAGAGAGAACTCTTCCTAGGGCAAGACCTGCTTCTGTAATATTCATTTTCATGCTGGCTAATATTATTGTGCTCGTATTCTTGATGTGAGTATTTTAGGATTTCATCATAATGGGTAAGGTAAGTCATAAAAAGGAATCTTTCCCTTATACTGAAAGAAGAATCCTACAAAAATGCATGCATGAAGTAGTAATTATTACCATTCTTAAAATCTTACAAAAATAATTTAATAATAGCATTGGAAAAATACTCCACCAACATTTCATTAAGCATTGTTTTACTATATAACTGTAGTTTGAGAGTGGGCTGTTAAAATTTCTTTTAATTACAGATGAGCCTGAAATAAAATCCTCCCTTTACAACTTCCTTAATACGGTTTTAGGGATAAAATCTCTATTTGGAGCTTGATTACAGCTCTCACTATTTTTAATCTTCTTTTTTCATGCTTTGACAGTTGCAAAAAGAGCACACACCCCAACTTTCTTCCAGTGTCCAACATACTAAAGAATAGTTTTATTTGGTTATTTTACCTTGCAAATTCTTGCTAATGTTCTGGCATTATGAAAAAGCACCTGTTTTCATACATATTACTTCCCTGATCCCATTTTGAATAGTATACATATTCAAATATTGATGGAATAGCATATGACTACATACATCCATCAACACTGTTTCCTCTCCTTTTCTCTTAACATATTTAATCCTGTAAAATATGTAAGACAAGAGTCTTTAAATGCAAAAAATTTCATATATTTTTATAAGAGTTTAAAATAGTACTGTCACTAGAATTTATTTCCTTATATGGGCTAACTTCAAATATAGTTACCTTCTACTATTTTCAACTAAGTATTTTACATAAATGCAAAAATACAGCTAGTGTAGTACAGTAACTGAACAATGGCTTAGTCATCACATGGTAAAAATATATTCTGCTATCATTAAAGTATCAGTGAATTAATCCCATGCAGTAGTACAAACCACATAGTAACTGTAATTACTTAACAGAAATTTAAAGGGCAGTAATTAAAAGAAATAAACAAAATCAGACTCATCATTTACTCACCTGTGGTTTTTTCATTTGTAAATCAATGTTTGCAGTACACAGCATAATTTATTATTTTGAAACTAATGAAATTTTCAAATTTCAGTGTTATCAAAGAGCTATTCTCTTTTTTAGAGTTGAAGGATCTGCCTTGTATACAAGAAGAATTAAAGCCATTTCTAAAATGCCATGTCCAATGTGTTATTGAATAGTAGGATTTTATTGTCTTGTAACAGAAAGGAAAAATTCTCATACGGTAACTTTACAGCACTCATTTGCTTTGAAGGAGGGAAAAAGGAGACAGGCAGTAGACTCAAAGCAGATGCTATCGTGAAATAGACTGATTTTATGTTGAAAAGCTGGTGCGTATATCAGGCACTTTGCACACACATTAAAGAGAACCAGAAGAGATTATACAACATGAACTGACATAGTAAAAGGGACAATACCAATAGGAAGAACTCCAAAATCAAATAAAAATGTACTTTGATAGAATAAACTTACTGTCCAACATGTCCAAATATAGTTTGAGGGCATGGTTCCATCCTGCATGATACCTTAATACTGTCCCTGTTAGCATGAAATATTGTATATGAAAAAGATACAGAGAATCATGAATTACCATGATTTTCCTTATTAATGACTGTAAAAATAATCTATAAAACTTCTCATCAACTGACTAAGTTTTGAGGTAAACTGTGCTATTCGAGCCCCCACTCCAAGCTTTGAAACAGAGATATCTCTATTTAAAAAAAAAATAAATTAATAAAATATGTTGCAATAAGCATAAAAATAGGTTAAAGAATTGTAAGGTATGGTAAGGAAGTGTACAACATTGTCAGTGATAAGGGGAGCAGGTCATGATGGTGCATGGTGATTCATGAGAAATGTTGAGACTTGGCAATGGTGTTTGGGAAGTCGGGAAACCTGGGCCTAAAGCCAAAGATTTTGCTACATGATTGCTTTATCAGCGCTGTAGTGGACACAACCCTCAGTTCCTTGCGCCTCAAGCTTTAGGCAGAAAAAGGGTGAGTGTAGACTGGCCAGACAACTGCTGCTGCAATCTGCTCAAACTGGTACCCACACAGCATCCTGCCTTCCTGCTAAGAGGAAGACAAGTTTTCAAGAGCTAAAAAAAAGTTTACACAATCATTAACTTTGGATGGAGTGAATGCTGAAGCAGCTTTCACACTGGGCATTTAGATTTTTAACCATGTTACTTGTAAATTGGCCCTGGGTAGTTCACCTTCACAAGCCAGAAAAGTACATTGCTACATTTTACACTGTAATACACTATCAAAGTGTGATATTTAAACTTTCCCTTTCACTATACCTGTGATGGCTGTGTCTAATGAACAAGATTAATCAGAGAGTGTGAGCAGTCTCTGTGATTTTGCAAGGAGAGCACATTTCATGGGTTGTTTTTAAAAGGAAATGAAACAGAAACAGCTAAATCCCAAGCCCACAAATTCTACACCCGGCCAGAAAAGCAAGTTTTTATATCTAAAGGAATTCATGTTTCAAACTGTTATTACAGAATGTGATAAAATCATCTAAACAAGGAAAGGTCTTGCACTTTCAAACACTTGCTACCGTGTAATCTCTACAGTACTGGCTAAATGGACAATAAGTACTGCAAAGTAATCCCAACACTTTGATAAATAATGTGAATTGAAAAGGCGTTCAAAAGAGCAAGAATCTATCCTCCCATGACCCTGTCGTTACCAATTGGTCCATTCAAAGGGACAGCACAGTTACATTTTTGATGTTGTTTTCTGTTCAGAAAGTTCCAGTCGGCACAAGCCACTGTGCTGCCGTCTCTAGAGCAGACCCCAGACTAACCTGATCTCTTCTGCTATAAGAAAAGGCACAACTCAGAGGCATAATGTCAGAACTCATTATTGGCTACATCAGTGGAGATTTTGTTGTTAAATTCAATGAGAAGCAAAATAAAGGATGTTCAGGAAGAAAACATGAGGGTTTTTTGCTTCATCTCCCACCATTCAGCAGTTTTAAGTCAGTGGAGGACGTTTACTTCCATTCAATGATCTTCGGTGCAGCATCCCACCACAACAGAATGCAAGCCAGGATGCCATCCCAGCTTTCCTTTTACATTTCTATCCCACTAGCAATCAGTTTTCCATATTTTGGTGACAAAACTTAGCTTTCCTTTCCTTACATTAGTAGTTCTCTATTCTAGATAGGAAAGATTGAGACCCTTAGAGACTGCCAAAGCAAACATTGCAGTGTAGCCTCAGAAGCTAGAAGGATAAGCATCACATTTTCAGCAACAAGTGTCCCATGACTGACAGAGCTGAGACACAGTGCTTTCTGCATATCACTCTTCCACAGCACAGTCTCACAGTCTGAAGTCTGAAGAGAGAAGGGAAAATACATAGGGTGAAATTAGAATATCTGAATTATATATGAATTACAGATAAGCTGTTGTAAAGTTCTGGATCTGGAATCTTTTTTTGTTTTAGGGGGGACATTTGAAAATAGTATTGTAATAGTGTATGAGTAGCCTGTCATGAAGTAAGTACAGGAAAGGACACTTTCCTAATACTGTAATAAAACATTAATTTATTTCCTCTTGCAGCATCTGTAAATATCAGTGCATTTGGTTAAAGTTTTCCAGATTTGTGGTATTTATGCTTTAGGTATTTCAGAGGATTCATGTTTTTGATGCTTTAAAAGAGACAAGTTAGAGACACTTTCAAGTTTGTCCTCTGCATAATCATTTCTCACATAATCTTTTCTTCCTGTTTAGTAATTTGATAAAGAAGGTGTTCTCATGGTTATTTCATTGTACCAATCTCAATAAGTATTTTCTGGGTCTTCTAAACAAAAAAGGCCTGAGAAGCTATACTTCATGTACTTCATAAGTGTAAATGTGTATGTCTATGTGTATCTGTTTATGTTCCACAACAGCTTTTCAACTCATAAGCCAGTTTCAGGTAAACCTGGTTGTGACATAAAGAACTCACTGATATCAATGTTTTTCAGTTGTTTATTTGACCATACTTCAAAATGTTACGACAGAATCCTGTGCTGAATATTCCCATATATTATTGTGTCTTATGTATAGAAAGTAAATTAATTTACATGGTAAAAAAAAGATGAAGAACAATTTTAGATGTCCAAATATTTTTGTAAAGAATGAAGTTTCCTTTTACTTATTTCAAGAAACTGACCTTTATTTTATTTAAAAATGTTCCCTACAAACACACCAGTGCCTTGAATTTATGTGTTTTTTCTTTATTTTTAATATTGTGTCTCGTATTCAGCCTCTCCATTATCCCTTTCCCATAATATCGTAAGAAACATCTAGCCAACAGCTAATTCAAGCTGTAATGATGGCAACTAGCTCCAGCATGTCTTCTTTAAATTGCATAAGCTCATTTTAGCACGTATTATTTCCACACCAATCACTCTCCCTTTTCTGCCTCACCAGGCTAACACGTGCTAGGAGTGTCTTACCAGATGAAATTACTAATGAAAACAGGTTCATGGTGTAACACGTAAGAGAAAAGTGTGCAAAAATATTGAAGGAATACGATCATGTCCTGAGCCACTGGACAGTCAGTTTGTCAGTGAACTCACATAAAGAAATGGATACTACAGTCAAACCATTTTTACTGGTCGTTCCTTATTTCCAGTGGTTGCATTTACTTAGGCCCAGAGCTCTGCAGAGCTCCGCTGCCATGCAGGTGTTTTGATGGGAACCTGCAGTAGGAGCTGGAGCTCAGTAACAGAAACATGCACTTGTAGCAGGCAAGTCACTGGCTGATGGCATGTTACAACAGCGCTCTTCAGACAGCAACGATACAGCTGAACAAATCTACATAAACTGGCTTCAAGAGTCATAACATGAAATTTTTACTTGACAGGTGCTCTATATAGAACTATATAGAATCATAACTTATATCAATATATGAGAAGGATTTCAACACCTCATTAAAATACCTAAACTTGGGTGTCTACAGGTTGATACCTATGCATCAGGTAGGTGTCTAAACACCTGATACAGTCCATGCAGCCTGAAGGACTCATCAGTTCACCTGGAAGGAGATGACTACATGTGATCAACTAAGCTAAATCTGATTCCAAATCAAATTAATCTGGTGGCGAAGATATATGTTCCTGAACATGTATACACACTTTTAAATTTGTGAATACACATACACATAAACTTATAGCGTAAACATTCTTTTCTTCTGGTCTCACATGACCATTGAGGACACTGTTTCACACTTTTCATAAAATGTGCACTTTGTCATATACACAAATATTTCTGATTTTTCTTCTGTGTTATTCCCATTCCCCTGAAAAGGCTCATTTGGTCTTCACTTCCCACAAATACAGGCCTTTGGCTCTGTAACACTGATCCACCTACTGGAGCTGTCTTATGGGGGAGGCACTCTGCGTTAGAAAAGAAACTTCCTCAAATTGCTCTTCAGGAGCAAAATGGAACCCCTAGATTCAGAACCTGTCTTCATTTTCTCCTAGCAGTGGAGTTTGGCATGGCCCCTTTCTTCAGACATAATTGGAGGGGGTTATTTCAGACTGAGCAGCAACATATGTTAATAAATTGTGCTTACAGAGGCATAAATTCCACTACTAGGGGGAAAAGAAAAGGAAAAAGGCCTCTGAATATTTTAAAGCTTGTACCTTAGTAGCTGCACTTCTACCCACAAAAATTCCTCTGTAATTGGCTTTTATGTGGTCCTGCTAAGGTGTTCTGAACTCCCGTCTTAACTATGGTGTAGCAGCTATTCAACAGACAGCATTTTCAATACCTTTATCAATACAAACAAACCACTAGGTTATTTAGCGAACTAAAAAAAAAAAATCCAAACAAATCCACAAACAGACTTTAGAACTGGTGCTCCTGAGTACCAGTCTCTCATTCACCAGTTCAGAATTTCTTTCTTTTCCTTTGGGTTTCCAGCTGCTCCTAGGGCAGCTGGCAGAGCTGGCTTTGCAGCGTAGCACAGAGACACTCTCTGGTTTTGCCAGCAGAAACGGTGGGAAACGCTCCATCCCAAGTTCACTTTGGTCCTTCCTGAAAGCAATGAGCAGGAGGGAAGGGCTGTTTGGCCAGCCTCGCTTTTTGCACCCTGTCTCTGCTTCCCCGCAGCCAGACAGGCTTGCCATGGCAGGGTGATGCTGTCTGCCAGCCTGTAGCACAGGCGCCCTACGAGATCCGCAGCAGCAGTTCCACTTGCAAACGTTTGCTTCAAATGTGAGGCATCATTTCAGGGTGGGGAGGAGACCGTGAGAAGGCAAGAAGGAACTTTGAGACTATGTCAAAAGTAGAAGCAGGGCTCATGCTGGCAAATTAAGTGCCTTGACCAACATTAACACTGAGCGTGCACTGGAGAAAAAAAAAGCCAAACCACCAGGCAGGGCTGGGGGATAGGAGAAAGCCTCTGAAAGCAACACCAATTCATTGTAATAAAGTCCTGGGTGTTATGGCATTGTTGTAACAATTCTTGTAAAATGTTAAAAGTCTTTCACATGCTGAGCAATGTAGAGACTGGGGCCCTGTGCAGGTCTACAGGTGGTATTTGTTTATGGCCTGCTTTACACATAACGCAGCCCTTCTAGAGGAAGTGTCATAAACTGCTTCATAGCTGGATTTACGTGATACATGTATAATATGTCACACACCTTGCATGTGGGACTTCTTCCTCTGAGGACAGATCAGAACAACCTACCTACCGCAGTCATAATCCCCTGTGCATGTCCCTGCCTGTGAAAAACAACATTTCTCCCGTATAATTCAAGGGGACAGAAACCAGCAGAAAGATCTAGCGTAGCGCTAGTCCAGACAGAGTCCACATGGGCTCAGCAGAGGAATCTGTAAAGGACACATGCTATGCTCCTGAAGTAGAGGAGTTTGAATTGCAGGTCAAACACACTGCCAGAGGCCATGGTAGGTCAAATTCAGATACCAGAAAGCTAAAACCAGAGGCGTTTGATGTAGTCCCCTGCCCTGCTGGGAAGCAAGAAAGATGTGCATGATGTCAGTGGCCCAAAGTCCTTTACTAGGGTCAGGACAAAAGGGTGAAAAGAAATGACAACAAAGAAGTGGTGAAATTAGGGAAAGACACCTCCAATGCTGTAAAGATGAGGGGGATCCCAAAAAAGTACATTTGCGTTACCCAAAGAAAAAATGAGGATGAATGCAGTTGTTAGATGCAAAGATGCATTGTATTGAAGACAGAGCCTTGATGTTCCTGTGTTGTAGGTGATCAGGTGAGCAGCTAGTAAATCAATCTCTTGATTTCATGTCATACATAAAGCTGACATAAACTTGCTGCTCTATGCATCACGAGGACTAAAGCTTTGCTCTAGGTAGGGCAGAGACAATACTGCTTATAGCCTTTGATCTTACTGTTATAGCACTCTGAATACTGCTGTGGTGGAGTTCCTGTGGAGCAGACAACAACACCCTCCATCACTACAAGTTGACATAACTTGTTTAGAATTATTTATGGACAACACAAAGGTAGCAAAATGTTATTTTTCCTGCTATTTAGGATAAGGTATGCTCCCTGCTGATCAGATGAAGCCCTTTCAACCTCACAGACCAGGACCTTATTTCTCATCATGAACATCAGGTGCAATAACGTGGCCATCACCTTTCCGTAAAATGCGTGCTCAGTGATGCACTGAACTGGTGTATTGAATGGGTGGTATGTCCATTGGAGAAAACTGCGTATAAAAAGGCCCTATCAGCTGGAGCCTTTGGGTATGCAAGAATAACAGACAGAACCCACTGGTGTGAACACACATCAGGAGTTCAGACAGAATGAAATTTATGAAGCAAGGACACAGTTTCTACATATCCCACTTGTTTTAAAGAGTACCATCCTCCAAAGCTGCAGAGCTGTTCTTTAGTAAAGCTGCTCTGCTAAAATGATAAACAAAATCTGTTTCTTTGAAGCCAGCAGGAGTCCTTGAAGATCATTTCAGATGCAGTGCAAGTCGTGCAAAGAATGATCTAAGGCCTTGATCACAACATGTAGGGAGGGACTGAATTACTCCTCTTATGTATAAAATGTAAGTAAGCTGTGTAGGACCTAAGGATTTTCGTACGGCCTGGTTGTTGAGGATGAAGTGGACAAGTTTCGATAGTAACAAGAGGTCTGGGAAAAGGGTGAGTGCAGGAGGAAAGGTCTGATTCTTTAATTAGAACAGGATTGAATTAGGATTACTTGGCTGAGGAAAAGACAGTTCTTGTGATGGGATTTGGAAATAGTCAGGAGTAATTATCAAGCAGTTGGCTTCAACGAGGAACTGTAGAGGAAAAAGCAAAGTTTCTATTTTCAGCATTCATTTAACATAACCCTTTATTCTGTTTGCAGCCCACATGATGACGCAACATCCCTCCATTTATATTCCCAGATTTTGAATCATAAAAACATTAATTCACCTCTTAATTATTCATTTAGGAGTTTCTTTGTTGGGCTCTCAGGAGTACTATATTAGGCATTTCTTTTGTAACATGCAGATTTAGAATGTAAGAGGAATGAAGAGTTAGACTCTTTTGTAAAACTACAGAGGATTTAAAGTGAAAACCATATGAAAATAGACAAACCTTCAATTAAAAAAAATGAGTTTCCAAAACCACAGGCTGCTAGACTGAAATTTCATGTTCTTTGCGTGTCTCTTTTCAAATATGTGTCTAGTATTTTCAGATAAAAATGGAATGGTAGAAAGAAATGTGTAACTTCAGAACATTGTAAAAATATGTAAGACTTCAACAAAATTCTGATAGGTATATAAAACAATGATTTTTCTTTTCATACCTCAGAAAGATTTTGTAAAAAACAAAGACATGTATTAGCTTTGGAGTTTTTTGGCTCACATTTCACAATATGATCAAGAGACTCTGTGAAGTTTTTTTGAGGATAAATTTTGTTATAAAGAGAGTGACTAAAATAGATCTTATTGCCTTGTAGTCCTTAGTCACAATAAAGAAAAATGACGCTAACAGCAGTGTGACAGGCAGTATGAACTGTGCACCCTACCTCTTTTATACTACAGTGTTAATGCTGTTTTGGATTTGCCTGGAAGCATCCTTCACAGCACTTTATGTAATGGCACCCTCCCTCTTTTCAGTTTTATTATATTCAGTGGGGCCCTCAGTACAGGAAATACATGGGCTTGTGGGAGGGGGTCCAGAGGAAGGCCATGAAAATGATCAGAGGGCTGGAACACCTCTCCTATGAAGAAAGAGAGTTGGGGCTGTTCAGCCTGGAGAAGAGAAGGCTCAATGGACACCTTATTGCTGTGTTACAGTACTTACAGGGGGCTTATAAGAAAGATGGAAAGAAGGTCTTTTTAGCAGGGTCGGTAGCGATAGAAAAAGTGGTAATGATTTTAAACTGAAAGAGGGTAGATTTAGATTCGATATTAGGAAGAAATTCTTTACGATGAGGGTGGTGAAAAACTGGAACGGCTTGCCTAGAGAAGTTGTGGATGTCTCATCCCAGGAAGTGTTCAGGGCCAGGTCGAATGGGGCTTTGAGCAATCTAGTCTAGTGGAAGGTGTCTCTGTCCATGGCAGAGGATTGGAAATAGGTGATCTTGATATTTAAAGTCCCTTCCAACCCATATCATTCTATGATTCTATCATTCTATAATGCTGGGAAAAATGTCTGTTCATTCTCTTTCCAACTCCAAGAGTCCAAGTGGTATCACACAGTACTGAAGCTGCAAAGCAAAGAAGTTCCAGGGGAATTTGGAGGGTCAGTGATCGTTTCAAAGCAGAAAGACAAAAATAAGGCTACAGCTTCGATTTTTAATTTTGTCTTTGATAAACAGTATTCAGTGATTCACCTGGTCATATTTGCTGAATGAAAGGAAAATTGGCCATCATAATCTGCTGGAAAAATCAATACAGCTCCCTCAATCCTCTATTTCCCTAAGCACTTAAATGACTATTTTATATGAGCTACTTCTGAACCTCGTAAAAAGTTTGGTAAATCTATGCGTGACTAGGGATGTACTTCTTTCTTAAAATAAAAACATTGAAAAATCTTGAACTCCCTTCCAAAGATGAAGGGATCTCCAGGTACAAAATAAAAAAGCAAAAAAAAATCTCACTTGGATCATCAATAGCCTTGTGACTTGCCTAGAAGGATGCATACATGGTAACATTTTGCAGGTTTACCTCCTGGGTATGTTTACAAGCATCTTTATCATGCCATTGCATAGGTGTAATTTTATGGACAACTATGCAATGTGCATTAAACCTTTTATTAAACATTAGATTACCCTTCTTACATATAGCATGAGAATAGATCAAGATGACAGGGTCGAGCATCTCTCAAGTGACATCATGCTGCGGGTATATTTACGCAAGGGTTTTTCCCTTCCTGGAGGCTTGAGGCTAGAGTATTTTGCCAATGTGTTGTGACAAAGGAAGCACCTCGATTAGAGAGAAAATTACAGACCAGACTGAAAGCTGTACTTTATATCTATGCTTCAAGCAGACCTAGGTGACCAACTCATGGTTTTATCCCTAATGAAACACAAAGAAAATTGCATGGCACAGTATGTATTCTATTTCAAATTGGAAAGCAGGCTTCTTCAGAAAAACTGTAGTTATTCATTGCTATACCATATATATATACATGCGTATATAATAAGCCTGAGTGTATGTGCAGCACTGAGACATCTACCCATACAGACTATATCCACCTATACGTAGATAGATCTACTACATTTAGTTTTTTCAGGTTACAATAATGATGCAAAAGTGTGTGTGTGGGAAGGCCTTCTACTGACAGTGGTTGAAAAAAGAGAAGTGAATAAAGTGGAAATGCTGTGCTTACCAGCTCCTACTGTTCAGGCCACAGAGGGTCACTGAACTGCAGTTCATTTCCTATTCCACTCTCTGACTTCAACGCTTTGAAGACTGCTGTAGGGATGTAATCATTCTTCTTGTGCTTGAGTGAAAACCACACAGAATGATCAGTCATTTGCCTGCTCTGTTATTCACCCTCTTCCTCTTTTCATTTTTTTCTGCTGTTTTAATGTAATTGCAAGATCACAATTTCTTTGAAACAGTTTGAAATTTAGATTTATTAGTTAAAAAGATCTTATGACAGCAGCCAATTGCTCTCTGAATTCTATATACTACATACTTCACAAAGTTAAACTCCTACAGTAGTATCTTCAGTATTTGCTTTTTTCAGAGGTTCAATACTCTAGAAATTTGGTTGTCTAAAAGCTCTGGTTTACTCTGAACAATGTATATTATCCATCACAGATAACAACAAGTATCATCAATGAGCAAAGTTTAGATCCAAAGTTACAAACATAAACACAGGACAGGGGACATGAATATTGTGAAACCTTCATATTTAATGCGTAATGTTTTCTTGTAATGGGATAATGTGACATCTTAGATAAGATGATTTCAGTATGTACGATGGAATTATTTGCCTTAGAAAAATAACCTTCTCTCTTTTGTTTTTCTTCGCTTCCAGTGTAAGATCAAAGACTCTGGGGTCAAGAAACAGCTGGGTGATGAAGACCAATTAATGGGGGAAAAACCAAGTGTGTTTGACTGCAGTTGTGGAAGGAGGAAGGGACAAGGCCATTTGAACATGACTCCCTGTAAGAGTGCACATGCTCTACCATCATGGTCTTTTCGTTGGTAGCACTCCTATGCCTGACACCTACAGATCAGGCCTAATGACTGTATCTTCGTGGTAGGGTTACAGAGCAGCATGTCTTCACACTGCTAATGAATAAGCCTCGCTGCATAAGGCTGGTTAAACCTTGTAAGCAAGCAAGCATTGCATGGTGACACTCATTCTTGGGCTATGGGATCATGATGTTACTGAGCTGCTGAGTGCAGAGTCTCACTCTGAGAATGCCCTTTGTTGTTACAACCTTTACAATCACTGTGTTTGGTCCTTTTGGGCACTGAGTTACTGAACCCAGCCTGAAACAGAGTTCAGGCAGAATTTCAGCCCAAAAAGCTAAAGAAAACTGTGAAGCAAGGGAGGTGGTGTAGGACCAGGGGCCAGGCTCTGCCTCTTACTGTCTGATTCTGCCTGGGGAATGGATTACTTGTTAGGTAATAATAATAACTTGTAGGTTACAGCTACAGACAAATGCTTGGTAGAGTAGACCCTGTGTCTCAGGAATTTTGGCAATTCTGGGATTTCCCTGGCAGCTCAGACATCTAGCTGCCTGACCTGTGAAAAGCAAAAGAAAATGCAATAAAATAAAGACACAGAGCAGAAAAATGGTGATGGATTCACTGCTGGAAAAAAAATATCTTCAAACAGTATTCTATGGTTCTATGATTAGCAAAAGGGTGTCCATTTCTCCTTATTGTGAACGCTTGTCCTTGTGCTACTTTAATTCACTTAGTTGCATTAGGAAATCATCCCTCAAACTCATGGAACACCTGAAATTTTCATTCCTGTAACACAGCAACAGGCTCTTAAAACATTTTTAGTAGACTATTGTTCTTACAATTTTTACCACCCCTTGTCAAAATAAATCAAACCGTGATAATCTCCACAAGCACTTTAAAAGGATTAAAATTATGGGGAATCATTTTATATACCAAATTACTTTGTATATTTCTATTCTTTTGAATGAGAGGGGAAAATGAATTGGAAATCAAAAGAGGGAATTGCTCTTTTGATATCAGCATTTTCTTTTCTATGGGCGTAATTAAATAGATCTTAGAAGAGTGAGACAGAAAGGAGAGGAAAGAGGTAAGAAAAGAGAAAGGGACAAAAGGAGGTGGGGAGAAAAGGTATTCTAAGGCCAGAATTAAAATATTTACACAGCTTATTTATCTATGAAAGACGCGGTCCATCAGGTTCTTGTCTCAGGATTGCCTTAGTCTGTAGAAGACCAGAGCTAAGTTTGGGGGACTGTCTGGCTGACTTCCATGCCGCGGCCCCTGACATGCCAAATAAAAGTGTCATTCTGGATGTGAGGAGCCAAGGAGGAGGGCAGGAGAACAGAGGAGTGCATGGTCGGAGTATTCCTACTACAGCCTGCTTGTTCTCTGCTGATGGACCAGCTCCCGAGGCAGCTGGCACATGGGAAAGGGTCCACACAGCTCCTCTGTGCTGCTCCCGGTCTCAAGTACTACAACTGTTACCTATGGGGGCCCGGGCAGCTCAGCTGTGTTCAGCAAATACTTAGCCCATCAGCGAATCTAGGCTGCTAGAATAACTCCTTGTGTTTTCAAGCGGTATAATTTTATAGTATCAACAGGAAGGACCATAAATAGATGCTAAGGGAAACTATTCTGGTTTACATGCATGAAATCCACACTGCAGGTAATATTGTCCTCATTTTATTCCTGTACAGCTAGTATGGCTCTTTGGGTTTTGTTTTGGGGTTTTTGTTTTGTTTTGTTGTGTTCTTTTTTTGTTTTGTTTTGGTTTTTTTTTTTTTTAATCCCAGTACAAGTATTTCCACGATTCTTCTAATGGAATGCTATTGAACCCTTATCATAATCCCAATGCTCAGGTGTTTGGGGCTACGTCCAACAATTCTTTGTGGAAGGAAATAATGTGGCACTAGGACAGTAACTAGTCACCTAGTGTTATATGAGACGACGTCTGGAAACTGTTAACAAGGCAATCTGAGTGACTGGAAAGTAGGGTGCAGGCAGTGTGTAGTATTAGGTAGTTTGCCTTCTGTCTTTTCTTCCACTACTCCATTTCTAGAAACTTCCTATAGTTCACTGGATATCCAAGAGTAGCTCCAAGCAAATGCCTCTCTATAACCTCTAAGCTTTTTAGAGTAAAGCATGTGAATAAGGGAGGAAAAGAAAGGAACTTAGAAGGGATAATGCCAGTGAGATAGAAGTAGTGGAGAGCTAAAGAAGAAACTACTCAGACTGCAGTGAATACGGAGATGCCTCTTGCCATCTCTATGTAACGTTCAGCCTGAGAATTTCTTCTCCAGCACAGAAGTAAAACATTGCTCAACAACACATTTATTTTTCCAAGGTTCCCCCCTTCTTTCATTTTAATGTAAAAATTGAGATATACCAAGCATTCTAAATAACTCCAGATTCAAAGAATCAGGAGGCAAAACTTTTCCCTTCTTCTAAATCTTCCGTCTGTCACACCTTAAGTTTATGCAGCAGAAGGATGTGTGTAGGAATGTAAAATCTCTTGAGAAACTTGGAAATAAAAAAAACAAGCTGCAAATGGTGAGGTGAGGCCCCATCAGTGAAGGCTGAGTTAAGACCACATGGTATAAGCAACAAGATGTGGTTTTCCCCTTTTTCTATCTGATAGGTGCCTGTCTTTTAAAGGAAAAGGCAGAATGTGGGTGGGTGTGGGTCTGTGGCAGTGGGTGTAGTCTGATATAGTACAGCTTTTAATCTAACAGTGAATGAATGATGGTCCAGGAACTTCCTTATGTATATTTTCAGATGATGAAAAGGATTTTGAGAGTAATATTAAATGTATCTCACTGTGAAAAATAAGGTCTAGTCACCCTACTTAGGTAACTTTCTCTAATCATAAAGAAAAGTAAAAAAAAAGTAACTAAGCTAGGAGGAAAGATCAGGTATGAAGCTGAAAAGTTGAACTGTAAAACAATTTGAAGAACTTAAAGATGAAGGTCCAGGGGAAATCTGAAGTTTGTCCAAAGCACCTAAAGATAAGGAGAGTTTATAGCTGGTGAAATCCCCTCTGTACTTTGCACAGGAGATATCAAGTAACAAGAACTAATCTGACAGGAGGTGAATGATACAGTGCATTTCCTACAGACTCAAAAGAAGGTTAGTTTATAATGTTTGGATAGAAGGCAGCTCCCACTGAGGGAAAATGGTCCTGAAGATTAAAGTCTTCTAGTGAAACGTTCTGTCAGATAGACTAGGATTAGGATTGTACTATGGGAGGGACATATTCCAGTTTGGATAATCACTGATACTCTCTTTAAATTGGAGTAGGAAAAGAGACCCTCCAGAGGAGGAGACAGACAGACAGACATACACAAACACACTCCGAAAAACCACCTGAGGATTCCAGAAAGCAAATTTCCCCTTTCATGCATCATTTGTTATCAACTTATCTGGCTGTCCGATAACAGCAAGGGAAAAGGGGAATTGTGTGGTTAGGCACAGACACCCATCTGGAGATGTGTCTGATCCCTTTCTGTGCTAAAATTTTTCAGGCATCTTTTCCTAGTGTTTCTGGAGAAATATTAGCAGCATTTTGCCCCTTCTCTTGTAAAGCTTTTGAAGCACTGAATGTAAGAGCTTTCCTCATAGCAGGTTAAATTCTGTGCAAAGATTTGCTTTCATCAAAACCATTAAATTCACTTTTTACTGTGTCCATACCCTTTTATGCTGGCTGACCAGACTGTTCTGGTGTTTATATTTAACCAAATGGATAACTGCAGACACAGAACATTTTAAGTGGATGGAAAAAGATATTCGCCGAGTGAATTTTACTCCTGTGGGAGTGACTGCTACAATGGAACTGGATTCAACTTGCAGCCAAAAGCAAAAAAGAACCAGAGACAAAGGAATAATAGACAGGAAGTGAATATGTATCCACATATGTATTGCCACATATCATGGCTTGAAAAACTCCCACTATCGTGTCTCATTAAATATTTCATAAACTATGAGAGAGCTAGAATCCCTCTAATACTTAAGGTGGGATGAAGAAGAAGTAATTTCTAAAAATATATACTCTCTTTCTAAGGAATCTTAACAATAAAGCCTCTAAGAAATAGAAAGAAAGATAAGAGCAAGGAGAAAAGAAGGGGGTTGAGACCCAAAAGGTATTAACAGAAGGGAGCAAGTGCTAAAATTGCTGTGAAACTTCAGGATGCAAATGAAATCCAGTAGAATCTCAAAGTAAATGGCTGGTTTCAACATTCCTGTTGCTCCACCCTGTATATAAAGGATAAACCTGAGGATGCCCAGATTTGCTGAAGGGACAGAGACAACCTGACTTCACAGAGAAATCCATTACAGTAGTAACCTCCAACTTCAGATAGGTTTTGTAATATGCTTTCTTTTCATGAATCTTGAAAATCCCAGGATAATAAAATGTTATTTTCATTTTTGGAAAGGCTTGTTTCAGGAGTCTTATTTACAGTTTTTCCCCCTTACTTCTTCCTGCTAAGAAATACTGTATGGACATGAAGATAATTAGAAAGACAAAGGGACAAAGCAAGAAAAAAATAAACTGCGAGGTGACATTTTATTTCTCTCTTAGGTGGAAAACTTGTTCTTGCTTTACTGGAGCTCATATTTTAGGTCAGGAGAAAAAGTAATTCATGACAACTTACACAGATTTTTTTTTTTTCCATATAAAGAAAAATCTATACATAGAAGTCTTTCTGGGGAATACAAGAAGCAACAAGTAAGACAGAAACAGCATGTATATTAATCAAGAATAATATCTGACTGAAAGTGTGTCTCTTCATACAAAAAAAGAGAAAAAATGCATTCTAAATGAAATGGCTTACATACACAGAGGAACAGTGCTCATATTACATTGATTTTTGTTTGTTTGTTTAACAAGCACAGATGTGTAAAATAGTACTTGCACCCAACATGTTCAATTAAAATAACTGCATACATGTGTGTGTGCACATTTACACACGTGCATGCATGCACACGCACACATGGACAGACACACAGAGAGGAAAAATAAGCAAGGAAATTCCTTCCGATAGCCGGTTTCAAGAATACAACTGTTCTCCTGTGCTAGAAGCTGTTGCCAGCCAAATAAAATATCAGTGTTCCACTAGGAAATGGTTAGCCAAACAGAAAGTGCAATGAATCTGTAGCTGATGAATATAAGGATTTCTCCATGAAATCCCCCGTGTCAGAAATTATTATAGAGGCTTTCTGTAGTTTAGGACATTCCCAAGACTGGTTGCTCAGTGTTATGTAAATGACAAATGGCTAGAAAAAAATAACTTGGAACAGATGAATAAGGCATTTGGTTCGTAGGAAAAGGGATCAATATAGTTTTGACTAGAGGCTTGAAGTAGCTTCTTGTGTTAAAAATAACAACACTACAGTAACCTTCCTATGGCTATCATTCTATCAATTTACAGACTTTAAAATATGCTTTAGCAAAGTGTTAAAAGGTGTTTCCTCACAAAATGAAGGGACTAAGTTTTGCTTCTTTTTACAAAGTAGTAGTAAATTGATAGCAGAATGATTACCTTGTATTACCATCATTTTCATTCTTCTAGTATGAATGATTGGGAAAACTAGAATGATGCATATTAATACTGATTCAGCAACTTGACAGTGCTTAGTGAGAGATATATTTAGAGTTTTTTTCATTATACTTAAAAGAGGCTACAAAAGTCTGAATTTACAGATCCTACACGGATGTGTGTAGGGAAGATTGAAAGAAGGGGTTTTTTTGTTCACCACCCACACCCCACGCAAGAACCAAATGCAAGAAGTTCCCAAAGAGCTGATGAGAAGCAAAAGGAGTGCAGATCACCAGGGAGTGGTGTGCGAAATGCAGTCCCATTGCGTGCAGAGAATTAAAGGGAAGGAGAGAGATTTTTGGCGGAAATCAGTCGACTGCAGTGCCTCACAACTGGGGGGAAATGGAGTGCTGAATGTAGCTAAATCCTCATAAAGGAAGGGAAAAACTCTGTGCTTAGTGATTCTTCTCCGGGCACACAGATCTCAAATACCTGATCCAACCTGCAGTTCTGAGATCATATTTAAATGAATGCTGCTGAAGTCACTGGGAACTCAGATAAACAAAGAATAAAAATATAATAAGAATTTTAAAATTTGACCTTAGAATAGGCAATTCTCTAAGGTTCCTTCTCATTTCCCTGAGTTTTCTTTTCTGTTTGTGCATTTGTGAAGAGCCCACTCACTATTGGAACATCCACATTTTTGTTTTCAGATGTTCTGCATGCCTTTGAGCAGACTCTTTTTTCAATTACATGAATTCTACTTTTAATCCCTCCATGATTTCTGTGTCTTGAGCTTCTTTATAGCTACTTTATCAGCCTTCAGTACTGTTAATCTGTCTGTATAGTATGCCTTTAATACAAGAGGGCTAGGGCAGCACATGGTATTCCAAATGTGGTTTCATTAGCTTCTTACGTAGCACTAGGATATTTCCTATGAGTTAGTTTCAATACCTCCATTTATACATGCCTCAGTTGTGTTTGCTTATTTTAATTTTTTTTTTTTTTAAACTGCTGGCAAGCACCAAGCCAACAACTTTTGAGTCTTATTCACCACCCCAGTCCTCCCTCTTACTTCCCTCAGTCCCATCCTGCCCTACTGAGTGTATGGTCATGGACAGACTGTGTTTTTTGGGTTCACTGTAATTCAAACACTGTTTTGTTCTTCTGACTGCAAGCTTGCTGCGGTATGGATCAGATTATCACCAGAGCTGAGTGAACCAATTTGGACTAAATTAAGAGGACCATTCCTTGCCTCACACAGATCTTTGTTTGAAGTTTGAAAATGTCAGCTTAATTTTTATTCACCTGCTGCTCACTTCCTGGTTTTGGTCAGAATTGGAATGCTACAATATTAGGAGAAATTATGCTCCTTTGATATTTTCAGATGAAATGGAAAGAGGAAATTAGAGATGAAGGATGGTCTTGTGGTAAAAGGAACTGAACAAGGGCTCTTGAGATAAAGGTTTAATACCAGGTTGTGCCACAGGCTACCTTTATGATTCCAGTCAACTGACAGGAACAGAGAAATTGCCTGACTGGATCAGATCAGTGGTCCATCTAATCATTTATCACCTCCCTGTATCTCCTTATGTCAGCTTCACAGAAAGATACAGAAGCTTCTGAAAAATACAGGTATAACATGCCTACAAGGGAAGTGCCTCCCAGAATTTCGTGCTCTGCAGTATTCTATCCCCTTCTACAACTCTTAGCTGTTTCTAAATCCTAACATTTCGCTTATTTTCTCGACCGCTACTGAGCACTGTGCAGAGATCTTCATTGAGCTGTCAAGTCTTTTTTCTGAGTTGTTACAGCTGTTTTCTCTTGTTCTGCCCCCATGATCAATGGGGGCTTTCTTGACACTGTCATCTTGTCTGGTCAATGCCCAGAACTGGATGCCTTATAATTTCCCAGAACTCAGCAACTGCATGAGTCAGAGCATGTGGTTATAATTGTGGCACAGTTCTTTTTCTTTCTATACTAGTTACAGTGCTTGAGCGCGAATGATGTGTTCAAATGCTGCCTGGGATTTGAAAGGAACACTCCAACACCATTCTTTTCTTCAAACAATAGGTACTTCTGTGATCGACGTATTGTTCCCTGGCCTTTTAGACCACGGCCACTATTATCCAGGTTGTTATAAATGAAAGGTTATTATAGCTCCCTAACAAGTCCTGGAAAAGTGTCCGGCTGCTACAAAACATAGCTGTTAGAGTTCTCATACTCACATAGACAGCGTTTTCTCCTTGATCTTGTTCCAAAAACCTCTGTTGATAAACACAGGAAGACCCCGCATGGGGAACAAGGAGCCCATACCTCATTGCTTGTGGGTAAAATACCATACATCATAAAGAGAAACCTCTGCTCATTCTACAGCACTCTAAAGAGCTGTCAGAGACTCCACCACCTCCCTGGGCAGCCTGTTCCAGTGCTCTGCCATGCTCCAAGGAAAGAAGTTCCTCCCCATATTGAGATGGAACTTCCTATCTTCGAGTTTATAGCCATTGCCCCTTGTCCTATCACTGGGTACCACTGAAAAGAGACTGGCCCCCTCCTCCTGGCACCCTCCCTTTAACTATTTGTAAACATTTATGAGATCCCCCTTCAGCCTTCTCTTCTCTAAACTAAAAAGACCCAACTCCCTCAGCCTTTCCTCATAAGAAAGATGCTCCAGCCCCCTAATCATCTTTGCGGCCCTTCGCTGCACCCTATCCAGCAGTTCCCTGTCTTTTTAAACTGGGGAGCCTAAAACTGGACAGAGTACTCGAGTTGTGGTCTCACCAGGGTAGAGTAGAGGGGGAGGATGACCTCCTTCAACCTGCTGGCCGCACTCTTCTTGATGCACCCCAGGATGCCATTGTCCTTCTTGGCCACAAGGGCCCATTGCTGGCTCATGGCCATCCTGTTGTCCACTAGGACTCCCAGGTCCCTTTCCACAGAGCTGCTTTCCAGCAGGTCAGCCCCTAACCTGTACTGGTGCATGGGGTTGTTCCTCCCCAGATGCAGGACCCTACACTTGCCTTTGTTGAATTTCATAAGGTT